>PVKS010033139.1:8923-22105 GCA_004027875.1 Aplodontia rufa
ATATTTTTGTGTTTTCATAAATATTCTCCATCCATCTTTCTGGAGTGCAGTTTAATTATTTTTTTAAGAGAGACAAATAGGGAGAGAGAAAGAATCAATTTTATTTAGTTTTTCATGTGGTTTTCTTTGCTCCAACACTTTATTGTGTACGTGGTGCTGGGGTTTGAACCCCTGTCCTTGTGCATGCCAGGCAAGTGCCGCAACCACTGAGCCACTGCTCCAGCTTCCAGTTTAATTCTTTTGAAACCCTGATTTTGGGAGGGAGCCTTGGTCTCAGGCAGAACTGGAACAGTGGTCTGATCAGTACTAATTATTTTCAGTGTGAGGTTTCTGTGCTGGCTGGTGGGAAGGGGCTCATTCCTAACCCTGAGTCTGCTCCAGGCACTGCTGTCTCCTAATCTGTTTGGCTACTTCTTTCCTTGGCCTTGATCAGTTCTTGGTGACAATGGGAAAGGCAGCCTCTGCAGGCACCTGTGTCCTCTACTGTGCCACCCTCCCCTCTCCAGCACATGGTTCTGCAGGCTCAGTGGATGTGGTCCTCCCGGGCCGTCAGTTCTGCTCACTCTGGGCGCCCATGCACTGTGGTCCCCTCGACTGTGCGGTACCCTAGACACACCTGCCAGGCAGCAAGCTGGGGCAATCAGAAGACCCCTGTCAGTCATATCCAGAGCCCCAGAATTCAGTGTTCATCATTGCACAGTGTCCAGTGACTTGGACAGCATCATTTCATTAGTTTTCTGGGTTGCGCAGGAAGGTGAATCTTGTCTGAAGCCGGAAGTCCTTTCCCCCGCCCCTCTTCTCTCTCTCAGATCAAGTAATCGCCACTTTATTTCTTCCCCTCCAATGCTTATACATGCCATTCCTTTTCCTAGTGTCACCTCCACAGTGCAATAGCAATAATGCTAATTGGAGATCACCTTGTCTGATTGCCAATTCTAAAGTTTCTGAAGCTTAACTGAATTGATGGTCTGTGCAGATTTGAGCCACAGTGTTCCTCTGGTTTCCTTCTGTCTCAGCAGAGTCCACACATTGAAGGGGAACGTCATCCTACTTTTCACAGGGACAAAGTGCTGGTGGCCATCTAGACAGACAAAAGTCTCCTCCACAGCTGGGGGTAAACCCAGGCCTGTGTGAAAGGCAGTCCATCTCATGTATTAGACTCGTGAAGGGGAAGCAACATATAATCTAGGGCAATCATAGATATGCATCGGGGAGGAGAGGGGAGGGGAGAGGGGAGAGAGAGGGAGAATAGGGGGGGATCTAGGGGGTAATTCTGATTTCAGAATATATGCATATCGTATTGTTGATTATATAATAACTAAATTTCTTTTTTTTTTCTTTAAGAAAGGACAGTGAGAGAGAGACAGAATCAACTTTTATTGAGTTTTTCACATGGCTTTCCTTGCTTCAGCACTTAGTTGTGTACGTGGGTGCTGGGATTTGAACTCGTGTACTTGCACATGCCAGACAAGCTCCGAAACTGCCGAGCCACTGCTCCAGTCCCAACTAAATTTCTTAATTAAAAAAAGACAAATCTCCTCCACCTTCAAAATACTTTCCTTGCTGGGCCTCCAAGGGACCAAGATCATGCAAGGCCCTGAAAGAGGATGGCCTCAAAAGAGTTGCATTTACCCAGAACCTGACTCTCAGAAAGGTAAATGGGCCAGCCCTCCTCCATCAGGTCCTAGAAAGAACACCCCTTCTCATAGGGGTTTTGATGGTGGCTGTGGTGCGAATCCCCTTCCACCCACGGGCTCACAGGTTGGAAGGTGTGGGATGGAGAGAGTTCAGACCTTTCGGGAAGGATTAGGACAAACTGTTCAGAGGTGAGGGCCAAAGGTTTGTGCCATCTTTGTCCACCGAGGTGACCTTTCATCTGGACGGAGCTACACGCAGCTGTACCCATATCTCAGGTCATCAGAGGCCTCGGGGTTAAGTGCTGATTTCAGAGCAGCCTGGGCCTAATCTAAGGAGTCACTGGCCCTTGCGGCTTCCTTAATCTCTATGAGATTAACGCAATCTGCAGCTTGTAGCCAGATGGTCAATGGTCACCAGGCCACATTCTTAGATAAGAGGAGCCAGTTCAGGGCCACTGGCACTGGGAGCCACCTGCTGGGACGCGTATGCTATCCCAGGCTCCTGACCACAGTTCATGCAGAATGCTTGCTGCCTTCAGCAGCCTGCCACCCATCAGGACTGGGCTGCGCGACGCACCAGAGCCAGTTGCCGCTGTTCAGAGCCTGGGTCTCTTCTGCTCTCTGTGTTATTTATAACGTGACGTGATCATCTCTGGTCCTTGGCATGATTATCACGTTTTAACATTTTCGCAAGCCTCCAGATTATATAGCAGGTTGCTGAAATGCCCCTCTTTCTCGCACCCCGGCCAGGTCTCCTTATCGCACTAGTCTCTTCTCACTACACTGTGGACACTGAAACCACTCAGCAATGAGAATAGCCGCCTCACCTGACCGTGAGCCCAGGTCTACACGAGCTCATTCTCAGATCTGCCTCCACTTGAGTCACAAGGAGAGGCCCTGCAGGACGGAGGTTGAGGCCCTGCAGGATGGAGGTCACAGGTCTCAGCAGCCTTGCGGCCCCCCTGCCTCTCTTCCTCGCTGCCCTGGTCACAGTGACTATTTGCCTTCTTGCTCTCCTGCATGTACTCCTCTGCTGCCTACCGTGACATTCCACTTTGCTCAGACTGGCAAGTCCGGCTCCTCCTTCAAGGTTAGGATCACTTCTCTGGGATGTCCCCTGGGTTTCTCCCGTGTCCTTCCTTCAAACAGGTCATAGGTCTTTACCTCTGTGCCTGTGGGGTCCTGGGTGTATCTCTTCTTCAGCATGGGACACTGCATTTGGAGAAGCCGACCTGACCTCCTGACTTCCCTATGAAGCTCAGAACACCTACCCTCAGAAACTCTACCACTGCCCCTTCCTGTGCCCAGCACCCAAAATCCCACAGGCTGGGACTGTAGAGATTGTGTCTAGATTGAGGACATGTTCTCCAAGAACAGTTATTCTAAGAGGTTGTAACCAAAAATCTATAGGATGCTGAGGAGTCAGGGACACCTGCATTGGGTGCACAGTTTCAGAGAACATTGGTCCAGGTGTTCATCAGAGTCTCAGCCTCAACCTCCCCACCCAGGATGCTGAGGAGTCAGGGACACCTGCATTGGGTGCACAGTTTCAGAGAACATTGGTCCAGGTGTTCATCAGAGTCTCAGCCTCAACCTCCCCGACCCTGGAGAGGCCTGGGCCATCCTGTGTTGACCGATGAGGAAACAAAAGCTCAGTGATTCACCCCACATACACGGCAAGGAAGGAAAGGGGCTGGAGAGAACTTGGGGACCACGACTCCCCACCTTCTGCACCCGCATAGAATCTAGTTCATAGAACCCAGTTCCCCACCAGGCTGGACATTCAGATCCGGGAACTTGGCAGAGCTCCTGAGGCAGCCTCTGAGGGCAAGCTGGTGTTTGGGGGGCACAGTGAACTTTCAGCTCCTGTAGCTATTTTTTTTCTAGGATGTTTCTTCACATTCCCAAATAATGTGTTTACAATCTTCCTTTCCTCTTTCCCTGGTTCTTCCCCTTACTCCTCATTGTCCTTAGTAGATATCACAAACAAGAACCACAAGATGTCTCTGGCAGTGTTCAGGTGCCTACCTGGGCACACATCTGCCACCTCCATTGTCACCTGCCCCAGTAGGTGGCACTGTCCTCTTCCAGGGGCACTGAACAGCTACCAGCTTCCCACAAGACACCCAGCAGCTCCCCAGAAGCCTCTGTGGGTGAGCGAGGGCCCCTGAGTCCCCCTGGCTGGCAAGGTCTACCTTCTGCCTCCCTGCAGCCCTCCCCTGCCCTCCAGCCTCCGTTCCTGTCCCTGGCCGGAATTCTTCTCACTCTCTGTCATTACTCAATTCACGAGATGCTCATGAAACAGCCCATAATTTTTCACTTGATTCATTTGTGTTCTCTTAAAACAATGAGGACATTCTGCCCAAGGGATTAGCCACGGACTCACCGTTTCCTGCAGGGTCCCCCAGGCTGAGCCACTGGCCAGGTGATTCCACCACCACTGCATGCAGCAAACGTTCCGTGTGTGTGTGTGTGTGTGTGTGTGTGTGTGTATGTGCGTATGTGTGTGTATATGTGTGTATGCGTGTGTATGTGTGTATACATGTGTATGCATTTGTATGTGTGTATGTGTATGTGTGTATATGTGTGTATGTGTGTATACATGTGTATGCATGTGTATGTGTGTATGTGTGTATATGTGTGTATGCATGTGTATGTGTGTATACATGTGTATGCATGTGTATGTGTGTATATGTGTGTATGTGTGTATGTGTGTGTCTGTGTGTACGTGTGTGTGTGCGTGTGTATGTGTGTGTACGTGTGTGTGTGTGTGTGTGTGTGTGTGGAGAGTGACTCTGCCATACTCAGAGCCACAGGTATTGTTTAAAGTGTGTTTTCCCTAAGGTGAGTGCTGGGGAGTGGGCTGATTAATAGAAAAGAGGGAGATTGCCCAGAAAAGGGGCCTTGGGGGTGAGATTCCTAACTACTGGCTGCATCTGTAAGATGCAGGGGAAGTCCCCCGTCTTCCGGTTCTAACGCGTGACAGGCATTTTAGACGATTGCTGATGTCCAACAACTACTCAGCAGCAAAACTAGAGAACGGGTAAAAGTGGTAGAACACACTGTCGCTCATGAATCAAGAAAGGAAAGAACAGCGCCACCAACGCGAGGCACGCTTGGTTCCTGGTGGGGACACGGAAGACTCCCATGGGACAATGCCAGTGTTGCAGATTTTGTAAGGCAATGTTTATTGTCTCCTTTTCTTCTCCTTCCCCTTCTAAATGTAATTTCCAAGCTACTAAGAAAATTACTGTGGAAAATACTAGGATTTACTTGAGTTGAACTCCTTTTGGCGATGAATATGTATGCCATATGCAATTTAGTGGGTTAAAAGAAGTTTTCGTTGTAATCTAGCAAACACCATTGCCACCCCTGACATTTCCCAGCACCTCCCCACCAAACCCAGAGCTGAGGCTGACTCCAGACACCTGTTGCGGGCACTTTTGGCCAAGTACTGCCACCTCGTGGCCTTGCGTGTAATAACACCTCAGGTTAGGCCGCCGCAAGGAGCTGAAAGGGCCCCAGTGAGTCACGTTGCCTGGTGTGGGCAGGCAAAGGAAGCTGAAGGTGCGGGGAGAGGAAGGAGGCAGGGAGGGGAGGGAGGGACTAGGGGGTTATCGGTACAAGGGGGAATACCCACCTCCCTAGAAGCCTAGCTGTACACAGGCCGAGAAACTCAGAAATGTCGACAATTATTATACACGTATATGTTCATTTCAACTGTAGTATGGTGAGATTACAGAGGAGACCTGAGCTTGGGGAATAAATGGGGGTAGATCTTGGTCTAGGATCAGCCTTAACTTACTGTCTCACTATGTCAATATCCATGTATGCGTGAATATGTAATAATTCCCTCCAATATGTAAGACTATGTTGAGCTAATAAAACAAATAATAAATTTAAAAAAAAAGAAGAAGTTCTTTCAGCTCCAGCTATGGCTGCAATCCCGTCATCAAGGCTGGTCCAAGGCCACCTCCCTCATGAGACCACCCCCGCTGACTTTCGGTCTGCGCTGTGCCTCTGGTCTGCGGTGCTCCCAGAGTATGCGCCCCTGGAGGTCAGAGACCTCCTTTCATGCCTTCCTTTATGCCTTGGAGCCTGGCCCAGGGCCTGGTGGTTTATAGGTACACACTGTATGTGACACATACACACACACACACACGTTGTGCACACACATTGTACGTAATTTCTGGAATAGGAATAAATTCAAGACAGAGTGAACGCCCATCACTTTGTAAACGGCAGCTCCAAGAGGATGAGAATTTCCTCTTGGATCGTTTTGTAAATGTGGTGTGTGCTTTGATGCTCTGTCTGAATACTCCTCCAGGAAGAAAAGCTTCTTTCCCAGTGGCTGGAAACCTCTCGAAGAAGGCCTGCAGTCTGGATTTCTTAAGGGGCTATGCCAGTTGGAGACTCCGCCTCCCCCAAGGCCACGGGTCCTCCTGGGAGCTGAGCAGGGTGGGAGTGCGAGGGCTGTGGGCACGGATGACCTTCCGCTCCTGAGGTACTATGAAGTGACTGAGGACTGCCTGTGTCTTCCCGCGTCTCCCTACCATGTACTGAGTGCTTGGGCCCATGTTTGCTCTGGCGGAAGCATGCCACCCCGTTCCAGGACACGCCTCTGCGTCCCTCTCTTTCTGTTCCGAGCAGGCTCGTTCAACTGGGTGTTACAGTTTAATTTGAACTGCAGCCTGCGTTTGGAGCTGTTTGCTTCCTCTGGGTGGCCTGCCTTTCTTCCCCTAACCCTCCGCTGTGAGACACTGCATCTGAGACAGCTGAGTCACCCTCGAGGTGTTCTCACAAATACTGCCCACCTTCACTCCTCAGATGGTAGCAGGGAGCTTTTAGGCAAACTTTCCGGAAAGGGCCTGAAGTGGGACCATGAAGCTCAGACACTAGAGAGGTTTTCTCAGGAAGCAGGATTTATTAAATGCTGCAACATTGGGACCAGGGCATAATACTGCCCTCCCGGCCCTATGGAGCAGGAAACCCAGCAATTTATACCCTCAGGAGGCTGTAATTGATTACGTATGGAGAGTACATAGATCAGGAGCACATACATCTGCAAGACAGCGTCCAAGTGCTCCCCAAGAAAGGGCGAGAAAGGCCAGGGTTTAAGGGTCTCCACACAGGCTCTCACTGTCAGGTGGGAAACTCAAACAAAGAGATTCTTTAGCCCTTAACCAGGAAACCTAATGTGTGGAGTGCAGCTGCTCAGAAGAAGAAAGTCTCCTGTAAAGGAGGGAGTTTTTCGTTATATTTGGAGAGTTCCCCCACGTTATATATTTTGGGGGGCCCTCCTACCACAGGCCAGATAGTAAACCTAGCAGACTCTGTGGCCTGTGTCACAGCTGGTCCACCATACTGCAGTGAGAGCCGCCTCCGGCCACAACCGAGTGAGCGGGTAGCAGGGTCCAGGAAACCCTGCCCATCAGCCCTCTGAGCCTGTGGGCTCCGCATCTGCCCGTTCAACCAGGTGCAGCCTGGAAGTTGCACCTGTACTGAGCATGTGCAGATTTTTGAGAACGATTTACATAGCATCTTATCCTGGCAGGTACTGAGTGGTGTGCAGATGATGTAAAGTCCCTGGAGGGGCGTGCCTAGGTTTGGCAGACCCGGATTCTGACAGTGAGACTACAGCTTAGATCCGCATGTGCTGGACAGTCCCGCTGATGTGAGAGCAGCTTGTGGGGCGGGCAGGTAGAGCAGTGGTGGAGATGGAGATGGTGGGATGTGGACCATTCGTTCTTGGGGTAGAATCCTGGGGGCTTGCAGATGGATTGGAAGGGAAGGACGGATACGGCAAAATCCAGAGTGCCTACACACGCGCTGAGCAACCGAGTCGCAGCCGCGGTGGGAAAGCAGGGAGAACCAAGGGTCTCCTGCAGGGATGGGGCACCTCCTTCTGCAATCACTGCTCAGCTGTTCACTCTGCTCATTCTGGCTTCTCTTGCGCCCTGTCAGTTTCTGATAGAAGAATTACAGCAGTTAGCACGCATTTGGCTTCTAGTAAGAGAAACCAAGGTTTCAACGAGTCAGGGGTTGCTCCAAGAACCCACCAAGGTCCAGGACCCTTCTGTCTTTCTGTTCCTCCATCCTTGATATGTGGCTTCCTCCTCATGGTGCAAGATGACTGCCGTGTCTCCAGGTATTGGGACAAACCTCTCCACGGATAATTCCTAGCTTTGCATGGCCCAGGCTTTCTGAACGAAGGAAATGTTTGCATTTCCAAACCCTTGGAAACTGGAGAAAGCATCTCCCTAAAGACAGAGACCTCCTGAGAGATCTGGAGAGTTAAGTCTTTCTCGTTCTCCCTCCGAAGACATTTCCTACCTTCCCAGATAATCAGCACAGCCAAGCCTTTCCCCTGGTATTTGCTTCATGAGTAAGCTCTCTCTGGAATAAGGAGATGTACCAGCAGCCTATGAAACTTTGAATTTCAGAATAAATTTTGTTAGTTCTGCTTCGGTGGAGAATTAACAAAATTAACTGTTTGCATGAGCAGTGCCTTTGAGCTTGGACAGAGGCTTTAGCACACAAAACAATGCCGGGCATGGGCGGAAGGAAAAGGAGAGACTAAGAAACCAGCCCCAGCCCTCGAGGCACCTCCTTCCAACACGGCCCTAATCAGAGGGTGGACAAGCAGCCCTCAAGGAAACAGCTCCAGGACCCTCCTCAAATGTACCCTGCCGCTCTCTCCAGTCCTCGAGTAAAACTAGACATCCGAGGGCGAACCGGCCTTTCCCAACCTTGGCTCTTTCTGCACCTCTTACTGCGTTTCCAGGTGGATTCAGCAGTGGGAGGGTTTATTTGGAGCAGTCGGACAGAGGATGTAATTAATAACACAAGAAATATTGTCAAGGGACCCCCTGTGCCACTCTTCTCATGGCCTTGGAAGCGGCTTCTGAGTGTGCGCAATCACCTCTGACTGCTTTGTGCTCCCAGGGGGAGCTGCACACCCCTTCCTAACCCATCCACTTTTATATCTGGGCACCTCCCAAGAGGATGCCATGCATTCGCTCCCAACCAATCAGGGTTTGGGGTTCTGTGTGTGTGCGTTTGTCCCAGGGATTGAACCCAGGGTTGCTTAACCACTGAGACACATCCCCAGCCCTTTTAATTTTTTTTTTTTATTTTGAGGGTCTTGACGAATTGCCTAGGGCCTCCCTAAATTGCTGAGGCTGGCTTTGAACTTGCGATCCTCCTGCCTCAGCCTCCTGAGCCACTGGGATTACAGGAATGCGCCACCATTGGTGGCAGTTTCTGTCATTTTTAAAAAATGTTTTAATTACGATTTATGCAGCATACAATCTGCCCCTTTAAAGTGTACAATCCTATAGTTTTTAGTAAATTCACAAATTTGTGCAATCACCATCACTAACTTCAGAACATTTTCATAACCCCCAAGGACACCTGGGCCCATGAGCAGGGGCTTCCTCCTGTTCTCTCGCCAGCTCTGGCAGCCCTGTGTCTACCCACAGACTCCAGGGCATGAACAATGCTGCTGTTTGTTTGTAACATGCTTATGAATGCATGTTTTAATTCTCTTGGCTAGGTACCCAGGAATACTCTAAATTTAACATTGTGTGGGATTGCCGGACCATTTTCCAAGGTGGCTACACTGGCTTATATCCACACCAGTAAAGGCTGAGGGTTCCGGTTCCGCACATCCCTGACCACACTTGCTC
This sequence comes from Aplodontia rufa, assembly GCA_004027875.1. Classification (NCBI taxonomy): domain Eukaryota; kingdom Metazoa; phylum Chordata; class Mammalia; order Rodentia; family Aplodontiidae; genus Aplodontia; species Aplodontia rufa. The sequence goes on from PVKS010033139.1 coordinate 18,249, forward strand.
TCTGCCTTCCTGCCTCTAGCCATCCCCAGAGCTGCACAGAGCTAACTCATCACGGTTTGGCTTTGCACTTGTCCAGTACCTAAGAGTTTGAACATCTTTCTATGCATTTGTTGGCCGTTTGTATGTCTTTAGAGATAACTGTTTAAATACTTCGCTCATTTTAAAAACGAGGTTGTCTTTAAAAATAATTAAAATTATTGAATTGTCAGCCCTTTTATTGTATACTAGACTTTTTTTTTCTTTTTTGGTACTGGCTCATTTAACCATTGAGCCACATCCCCAGCCCTTTTCTATTTTTTTTTTTAATTTTATTGAGACTGAGTCTCACTAAGTCCCTCAGGGACTTGCCAAATTGCTGAGGCTGGCTTTGAACTTGCAGTCCTCCTGCCTCAGCCTCCCCAGCCACAGGGATTACAGAGTGTGCCACACACCCAAATGGACTCTTAATCAGACATGATTTACAAATATTTTCTCCCACTATATAAGCTGTCTCTTCATTTTTCTTAAGTCCTTTGAGGGCTGGAGCAGTGGTTCAGCATTAGAGCACTTGCCTGGCATGCATGAGGACCAGGGTTCTAACCCCAGCACCACACACACAACTAAGTGTCAGAGAAACAAAGACCAGATGAAAATAAATAAAATAGAAACTCTCTTTAAAAAAAAAAAAAAAGAGTCCTTGGATGCACAGAAGTTTCTTTTTGTTTTTTTTTTTAAGAGAGAGGGACAGTGAGAGAGAGAAAGAGAGAGAAGCAATTTTTATTTAGTTTTTCATGTGACTTTCATTCCTCTGACACTTCGTTGTGTACGTGGTGCTGGGGTTTAAACTCAAGTACTGATGCACGAGAGGCAAGCGCTGTAACCCCTGAGTTGCCGAGTCACCGAGTCACCGCTCCAGCCCTGATGCACGGAAGTTTTAATGTGATGAACTTCAGTGTATTTGCTTTCTCTTTTGTTGTGTATTTTTGGTGTTACATTTAAGAAACTGTTTCCCAGGGGCTGGAGCAGTGGCTCCGCAGTTACAGAGCTTACCTAGCATGCGCAAGGACATAGGTTCAAACCCCAGCACCACATACACAACAAAGTGTCAGAGCAATGAAGGCCACATGAAAAACTAAATAAAATTGATTCTCTCTCACTGTCCTTCTCTCTCTTAAAAAAAAAAAAGAAAAGAAGAGAAACTGTTGCCTAATCCAAGGTCACAATCATTCTAAAAACTTAATGTTTTCTTCTAAGAGTTTGATTGGTTTGGTTCACACACTCAGGTCTTTGATGTGCTTTGAGCTAATTTTTGCCTGTAGTGCCTGTAGGTGCCCAAACTCACTTATTTGCATACGGACATCGAGTTATCCAGTGCACTTGTTGGAAGATGTTATTTCTCTACTGAGTGGTCTTGAAGCCCTTGTCAGAGATCAATTGACCGTATGCACATGGGCTTGTTTCTAGACTCTTAATTCCATCCTGACGATCTGTTCGTCTATCCTTACACAGTACTATGCCATCTTGCTTCCTCTGTACCATAAGTGGGAAGTGCAAGTCCTTCAACTTTGTTCTTTTTCAAGATTATTTTAGCTATTCTTGGTGCCTGGCACATCCATATAAATTTTAGGATCACCTTGTTCATTTCTTGGGGGAAAATGTGTTGGAAGTATGCCACTTCAGTTTTTTTTAATTGATAACCTGGGATTATTTATTTGGAACTCTTGTTACAGAGTCAGAAACTGAGGAACTTAACTGAGGATGGTTCAGGGCACTCCTCACCCCACCCTCCCGGAATAGAAGAACAGATCGTCCAGGTAGAAATTTAAAAGCCCTCAGAGAACAGGTGTGTCCTGACTCAGAAAGCCATCCTCTCCCGCTCTGTCCTGGTCTGTCTTAGATCACAGAAGCCTGAGCTTGGCCTCTGCACCTCACAGCGGCTGCGAGGCTTCCAGCAGGTTGCTGTGTCCTCCTTCACTCCAAGCCCTGTGTGAGTCCCAGCCCAAGGTGAGGGCTCTGGTCCTAGCTCCTGCCACCCAGTGCCTGAGGCAGAGCTAACCCAGAGTTGAAGAAACGTCCTTGGAGATGGCCCTGCCAGGACCCTAGTATCTGCAGAGCTCTGCTTTGAGGATCACTGGTCTCCAAGCTGCAGACAGCTGAACGTGGCAATCAGCAAGGTCAAAAAGGAAAAGAAGGTTTTGAATCTTATAAAAACGAATGTCGATACATCATAGAAGTCTGTAAAAAAGAACTCCCTGTCCCTTCTGTTCCTTCTGGCTCTGAGAATTCTGTCTTCCCTGATGCAAAAGTCTCTCTTTTCTGAAGCCACACTATTCTGAATGTCCCAGGCAGCACCTCCTATGGATGAGCCCTGTTGTCCCCAGAGCCTTTGCTCCCCATTTTCGAGGCGTCCAAGTACACTCTATAGAAGCTTCTGGCCCCCTCCTGCCCACACGTTGGTGAGGCCCTGCAGGGCTGCAGGAGCTGGTGGGAGCCTGGAGGAAGCGCACCCGGAAGGCTCCGGGGCCCCTGGGTGGTGTGAAGACCTCAGTGGGTTTGCTATGGGCCCTGAACACAGGTTGATTAATCCTATGGCATGTGCCACAGGCCTCAGTTTCCCTGACCTCTGAGTGATCAGTGTACCTGATGGAGGGGATGGTGTGTTGGTCAGCTTTCCTGCGCCGTAACAAAAGGCCTGAGTGAGTGGACTTGAAGGAGGAATGGTCTCCTTTGGCCCGTGGTTTTAGAGGTTTCATTCCGTGATCCCCTGGCTCCACTGTCTCGCATGGCCAGGAACACGTACGTGGTGAGCAGAGAGAGAGAGGAAGGGTGAAGACAAAATAAACTTATCTGGGGCACTCCCCCAAGAACCCACTTCCCCCAAGTACACCCCATGTCTCCAAGTTTCCACCATCTCCCAGGAGCCTGTGAGATCATGAATCCATCGATGGATTGGTGAGGTCAGAGCTGCTATGATCCAGTCACCTCCTGTGAACACTGCCGCCCGGAGACCAAGGCTTTAACACATGAGCCTCTGGGGGACATTTCCTGTCTAAACCAAAACAGAGGGAAACCCTCTGGGGGCTCTGCCTGGCCTGTACTCCTCTGTGCAAAGTGCCCCTGACCCTTGTGTGAGCCCTGTGAGGAGTCCCTGGTCCTGGCTTGTGCAGGGAAAGCCAATCCACAACCAAGCCGCAGCCCGGGCTCCCTCCCTCTTCCTTTCCTAGAGTTGGGGACCAGGCAGACTCTGGGAGCTGCAAGGACTGTGCAGTCATGTCAAGTGGACCAAAGTTTGGACAGTAGGAAACTTAGTAAACAGACCACAGGTTTAGGAGAACAGCATCAGAAGGGAGGATAGGCGGGATTCCTCATCTTCTAACTCCCTGAGGTCAGGGACCCAGTTGGGACAGCAGGAGCCAGTGGGAAGCCACCTCAGACTCCACCTGCCAGGGCCAGCTCCTCTAACTTTGTCACTTAAGAGGATCCAGAGTGGGGCATTTGGGACTATCTGGAGGTCATTTCCTTCCCCAAGTTCCATCCTTTGTTCTTAAAATTAATTGAGGTGCTTTTAAATTTTTTTAACTTTAGAATAGATCCCTGCTTAATAAAGCGTCTCCCTATAGAGGTACCCCCCAATACTGAGGATCAAACCTAAGGCCTCCTGCATGCCCTGCAAGCCTCTACCCCTGAGCTATAGTCCCAGACTCAGTAAAGGATTTTTTGAGCCAAGGTGATGTCCCCCAGCTTGTGGCTTCCAGACCCAGCTTAGAAACAAGGAATCTGCCCAGTTCTCTGGTTTTGCGACAAGAGCCACGAAGCCCAAACCAGGCAAAAGCCTTTCTTCCTCCTATCTTGCCCTCTGGTGTCCTATATGAAAAAAA
>PVKS010033140.1:0-21966 GCA_004027875.1 Aplodontia rufa
AGGAGGAGGAGGAGGAATAAGAAAGGGAAGAAGGAGGACAGGGAAATGACAAAGCCATTTTGTAACAGAGCAAGAGGGAAGCCATCCTTGGAAGCACATCCTACTATGTGAGGTTCATGTCTTATCTGCCCAACAGGCCTGAGTTCACAAGAGGACAAGAGAAGGCTGCACCTGCTGCTTCTGCTCCTCCCTTGGCCCCACTCCATCACACTCCCCAATAGGATCTAGTTGAATCGGTTTGTTTCGGGCAGGAGTGGGGGTCTGTTTTATCCACTTAGACCCCCAGAAGGCTTAGAGAACTGACTGACCAGACAGGTTGAGAGGTCTGTGGATTGCTTGACCAAGTAAGGTGGCAGGGAAAGGGTGGGCTGAGTGAACAGGTATAGCAAGCTTGAGGACACGGCTCTGCCTGCTTCCCTCTGAGCAGTGACAACTGGAATAAGGAGACCAAAGCAGGGATAGAGCCTTGGTATTCAGTGTGTGGTCCCCAGAGAGGCAGCATTTGCATCCCCTGGGAGTATGTTCAAATGCAAACTCTAAGGCCCCAATGCAGACCTACTGAGTCAGGAGTTGCAACTGAATAGGACCCTGGTGACTCATTGTGCACATTAAATTGTGGGGGGCTGCCAGCCTGTATGCCAGTGGTGCTCAGTATTGGCTACACAGTGGAGTCATCTAGGAAGTTTCCCCAGTTCTTGACACCCCCCTCCACGTGGCCAAGCAACCGAGTCAGAATCAGAGGAACAGCAGCATTAGGTGAATTTATTTCTCAATGGGGAGTTCCTGGCTCAGTGAGGAAACCAAACTCCACACCCTTTAACTTTATTCTCCTGGGGGCGGGGTGGGCAGGGGGCAAGTGGCTCTTTTCAGGGACCACAGAAGCCAAGACTTAGTCTCTCATCATCTTATGCAGCTTCCAGTGGGGTCCTCTCCTTTTCAGGAACTTGTAGACATTGTCTTTCCCAGGTTATTCTCTGAGACCTGGGGACCCTGAATTCAGCCCATGCTCCTTCTTCCCACTCCTGCTCCTATGTTTGAAGCCAGGATTCCAAGGGGCAGCTCTCTATGCAAGTGTGAAAGGCAAACAAATCAGTCTGGGTACAAACTTCCTCACAGGAACCTCAGTGCCGTGCTGAACAAACAGTGTGTTAGAGCCCCCGTCCCACTCTTAGACCTCCAGGAGGCAGATGGTGGGGCCCAGCCTCTGCACCTGGCCTGGGTGAGGAGGTTTCCCAGGACTTCAAGTGCCCCCTCCCCCACTGAGTCTCTTCCACCTGCCCTCCTCTTGGAGTCACCCATTAGGGATGATGGCAAAGGCTTGGTGACCACCCTAGAAGCCCACTTATAGAAGAACCCTTCAAAGGTTACAGGGAGGAGGGTGGGTCTGGGCTTATATGCAAGACCCAGGACAAATCTGTGCTCTTCACCCTGCCCGGCTCACTGGACTCTACCTGCAAGGCAGCTCCCCAGCATCGCCAGCAGCACCAGCACCTCTATTTTTCTCTCTAATGAGCACAGACACTTCTTTTTAGGTGGTTCTCTAATCCTCTCCCCTCTCTGACTCCATCTGCTTACAAGTCAGTCAGTTGGAGAGGTCACACCCATCCTAACCCAACTCTCTTTCTGTCTGGGCATTTAGGAAATCCCACCAAGCCCAATGGTGAGAATTCTGAGAGATAAGATGAAGCTAGGATGGGTGGTGATTTTTACAAAGGAGCTCACACTGGGCACACACCTGTAACCCCAGCAACTCTGGAGGCCAAGGCAGGAGGATCGCAAGTTGGAGACCAACCTGGGTAACTTAGTAAGACACTGTCTCAAACAAAATTTTAAAAAATAATAAAAATAAAAAGGGCTGGGGATATAGCTCGGTGACTTGCCTGACATGTGCTAGAATCTGGGTTCAATCCCTAGTTGTGTAATGAATGAATGAATGAATGAACAAGAGCTCATACCTTTGTTCACCTCTTCTACTAGTGTGGGAAGTTCGGTCAGCTATGAGTTTAACTAACTTAGACTTTAAAAGGATTTACTCTTGAGCTGGAGCAGTGGCTCAGCAGTTACAGTGCTTCCCTGGCATGCGTGAAGACCCAGGTTCGAACACCAGCACCACACATACAACAAAGTGACCACATACACAACTAAGTGTCAGAGCAATGAAAAAAAAATTAAATAAAATTTATCCTTTCTTTCTCTCTCACTGTCCCTTTCTCTCTCTCTCTCTCTTTTGGTAGTAGCAACTGAACCCAGGGACACTAAACCACTAAGCGATATCCTCCCTCTGTCTTTTTTTTAAATTATTTTTATTTGGAAAGAGGGCCTCATTTAGTTGCTTAGGCTCTCACTAAGTTGCTGTGTCTGCCTCTGAACCTGAGATTCTTCTGCCTCAGCCTCCCAAGTTGCTGGGATTACAGGTGTGCGCTACTGAGCCTGGCTCCTACACACTCTTATATTGCAACTCTGTTTCTCACTCACCCCTGAATAAACAGAGCGGGGGGGAAATCCTTCCCCTACCACAAATGCTGTGGACACAGTGGAGAAAACAATTCAATTCAGTCTTAACCATTTAGGTGTACACTCTCATTATAGGATTTTTTTTGCTTGTTTTGCTGAGGATAGAACCCAGGGCCTCACACACACTGGACAAGTGATTTTCCACAGAGCTAAGCCCGCTGCCCTCTGCCCTCACTTTGGAATTTAGAGTAAGGTAGACCTAGGTTTGAATTCAAGAAGTTTACTGATATAGCACTGAGATGTTCAACATCTAGTTTCCTAATCTATAAAATGGGAATAAAGCATGATTGTGGGGATCAATAAAATAGCACGTGAGTACACCTTCATTGTGTTTTGTGTATATCAGGGGTTCAGTGGGGACCATCCCTCTTTCTCATAGATTTCTTCAGAAACTGGACAAATAGGGGAGAAGGAGAATTCAACCCCCAAAATAAGTGCTAAGCACCATGATGCCTGTGGCCAGTGGATACGAAGGTGAACAAGGCTGCCCTGGCCTTGGGTAGTCCTAGGGGTGTGGTGTGGAGTGAACTGGAAATTCAAAGTCCTGAACTGGAGCTGGAGCGGTTATGGCGCTTGCCTTGCATGCCCAAGTATGCGGGTTCAAACCCCAGCACCACATACACAACACAACGAAGTGTCGGAGCAACAACAGTCACATGAAAAACTAAATAAAATTGCTTCTCTTTTTCTCTCTCTCTTACTGTCCCTCTCTTAAAAAAAAAAAAAAAAGTCCTGAACTGAGCATTGCCTTTTGAAAAAAAAAATTGTTCCTCAATTAGTGTATCCTCATTGTCCTTATTAGGACAAGAAAGGGCTTTGACTCTTTGCTGCTGAGATCCCAACCAGGCCCAAAGTGCTCCAGGTGGAGAGAAAACATAGAAGTCTCACTGCACACCGGTCTTCTACCCAGGTCCTCTCCCTTCCTCTCTGATCATTTCTTCTTCCTCTGTCTTTGTCCATCCTCAAAGGTAGTAGCCCCCAGTGGTCCAGACTAGCTCTTGTCTCTTCTAAAGCATTTTCTCTCTGCCTGATCTCAGCCACTCCAGTGCCTTGGCAGGCCTCCCTCTCTTCAGAGAAAAGTTTCCCCCACGGTGGCTTCTTGCACCTCTGAAGTTACCACTGCTCTCTCTATCCTTCATACTCCCATAGAATCTGTCCCTTTAGTTGGGCAGTTGCATTAATTAATGTGGACAAGCCATTTTGACCCCTTTCTCCATCCCCACCCATTGGGCAGAATTTGTATTCTTTATGTTCCTCATAAAACCCAACAAACTAAAAAGGCTTCAAACAAAGTTTGAAGTTTGTTGACTTCGGTCTAATTAAAGAGCATAGGATTTCAGAGAGAGTCTTCAAAACAGCATGCATAAGAAAAAGTTAGGAAACACTAGGTAACCGCAGAGTGCAATGTGTGTTAGCATACATAGCACCTCCGGTGCATTCCTGGGAGGGAGGAACAAACAACCTTGTTTGCTCTTGGCCTGTCAGGTGCAGGGATGCAGGTGGGGCACAGGAGGAGCAAGTGTGGGCTGGAGCTGGGCATGGAGGTGTGGGGCTTCCCCAAGAATCCCTGGGCCTTCTCACCGTGAAGGCTGGGCTTGACGTGAGGCCCTTTGGTATGTGCCCTCTCTCTCAGCTCTAAAAACTGCAAGATCACCGCTCTTCTGATTAAAAAAGACTTCTCTTGGAAGGATGAGGAAGACAGGGAGACAGAGAAAGGGAAGAAGAGGAGCCTGCAAAGGGGAGAGTGGGAAAGGAGGAGGGGGACAAGGATTCATAAAGGAGATGGGAGAACGGACTGCAAAGGGGCCTCCCAACACATCTTTCCCAACATCCTAGTCCCCGATGAGATGCCATCTCTGTCCAGAGGAGGAAAATCATTCTTTCCTTAAGTGAGACACCAGATGCAAAACTCCAGTGATCTGGAAATACTACCAGTTATTGTTGTCCCCACTTTTCCTCCTCACTACCCACTTCCCCCGCACATTAGTTCAGACAGCCTTAGGGGGCAGAGAGGCCTGGGAGTGGGAAGAATTTGGTTGGGGGATAGCCGGAGAGCTTCTGGGCATATCTACCCACTCTTTTTATTGATTTTTTGACTAATTGTGGTACTGGGGATTGAACCCAATGGTGCTCTACCACTGAGCTACATTCCCAGCCCTTCTTACCTTTTATCTTTTTTTTAAGAGAAAAAGAGAGAGAGAGGGAGAGAGAGTGAGAATGAGAGAGAGAGAGGAGAAAGAGAGAGGGAAAGAGAGAATCAATTTTATTTAGTTTTTCCATCTGGTTTTCATTGCTCCAATGCTTACTTGTCTATATGGTGTTGGGGTTTGAAACTGGGTCCTCACACACTCCAGGCAAGAGTGACACTGCTGAGCCATCATTCTAGCCCCCTTTTCATCTTTTTTAAAAGTTTTCATTTATTTTTGTTTTGGTACCGGGGATTGAACTCAGGGGTGCTTAAGCACATCCCTAGTCCTTTTTTTTTTTTTTTTTTAAGATTGAGGACAGCAAGAGAGAGGAGAGAGAAAGAGAGGAACAATTTCTATTTATTTTTTCATGTGGCTTATGTTGCTCCCACACTTTGTTATGTACATGGTGTTGGGGTTCAAACCCACATGTTCACTCTTGCCAGACAAGTGCCGTAACCACTGAGCTACTGCTCCAGTCCCCCAGTCCTTTTTTAAAAATATTTTTAAAAGAGAGAGGGACAGTGAGAGAGCGAGAGTGAGAGAGAGAGAGAGAGAATCAATTTCATTTAGTTTTTCATCTAGTCTTCGTTGCTTTGACACTTAGTTGTATATGTGGTGCTGGGGGTTGAACTGGGTCCTCGCACATGCCAGGTAAGCGCCATAACTGCTGAGCCACTGCTCCAGCCCCCCCACCCCAGTCCTTTTTATTTTTTTTTTTGCAACATATTCTCACGAAATTACTTAGGGCCTTTCTAAATTGCTGAGGCTGGCCCTGAACTGCCTCAGCCTCCCAAATTGCTGGCATTACAGGTGTGTGCCACTCCACCAGGCCTGGCTTTATCTTTTATTTTGAGACAGGGTCCCTCTAAATTGCCCAGGCTGGCCTCAAACTTGAGATCCTTCTTCTTCAACCTTCCAACTAGCTGGGGCTATAGATACGTGCAATTGCACCCAGCTTTAATTTTTTTTTTATTTTGTGAACTGCATCTTTGGTACTGTGCTAGGCCCTGGGGATACAACAAGAAACAGGGCCATGTGATTTGTTAAAGGGTGCTTTGAAATCAATATGGTATAAAACATAAACTCATAAATTTCTGTCCATTAATCCATTTCATGGAACTTTTTGTATAGAAATAACAGCACCAGGGCACATTAGATACTTCAAATAATATCTATTGCCTGTTATGTTTGGGCAGAAGCTGAAAACAACTTGAATAAACTGTGGCCCACATATACTGTGGAACACGATGTAGCCATTAAAAAGAATGAGTGAAGGACTGGGGAGGTAGCTCAGTGATAGACTGCTTGCCCAGCATGTGTGAAGCCTTGGATTCAATCTCCAATACTGAGGTGGGAAAAAAAATTAGAAAAGAATGAATTAGCTTTAAATCAGGTAGCTTGGAGAGGTTTCCACAATTGAGCAGGAAAAAGGAAACTGATTACTGTAAGGCAAATGCCAAAATTAATTTAGTCAGAAAATTCTGGGTTGGGGGCTGGAGCGGTGGCTCAGCAGTTATGAGGCTTGCCTGGCATGCGTGAGGACCAGGGTTCAAATCCCAGCACCACATACACAACTAAGTGTCAGCAAAGCAAAGGCCAGATGGAAAAATAAATAAAATTGGTTCTCTGTCTCTCTCTCTCTTAAAAAAAAAAAAAAAAGTAAAATAAAATAAGAAAGAAAATTCCAGGTTGCAGAATTCTCTCAGCATTAGAGATCTAGAGAATGCTTAAGTTGTTTCCAGACTGCTTTTTTTTTTTTGCGGCGGGGAGGTACTGGGGATTGAACCCAGGGATATTTTACCACTGAGCTACATTCCTAGCCCTTTTTATTTTTATTTCTTTATTTTGAGCCAGGGTCTTGTTAAGTTGCTTAGGGCCTTGCTAAGTTGCTGAGGCTGGCTTTGAACTTGTGATCTTCCTGCCTCAGTCTCCTGAGCCACTAGGGTTATATGCATGCCCCACCGCACTTCCCATCTCCAGGTTTTTGATACCATGAAAGGTACTACAATGAACATCTTTATGCAGAAATTCTTAAAAATGTTTTTTTTAACATTTTAGCAGTTAATACAAGTTATTCTCCAAAAAAAAAAAAAAAATGGAGCTCACTAATGGTGGAGTGCTTACTTTGCAAGTACAAGGCCCTGGGTTTGACCCCTAGCAAGACACACCCCCCCACACACGGAGGAACTAATTTGCATGTTCACCTGTAATCTAAGAGAGTACCTATTTCCCTACATTTTCACCAACATTGATATTATCAATCCTTTAAATCTTGGGCATTGAACAGCCAAAAACATAATTTTTCCTAATGTTAGGTAGCATTGTGACCACCAAGCCAGAATATGTAGCTTTAGCTCAGCAAGATGAACACTAGGTTCGCCCTATTAACCAGCATAGGCAAAGAATGGCAAGCTTACCAACTGTGGCCAACCTCATAATCAGTCCCTACCTGCTGGCACCTCCTTCAGGTGTCTCTCCAGTGGCTGTGCCACAGACCATGAACCATACTGTGTACTTTCCTCCTCACCAAATGGCTCAAATACACCAAATCCTCACTCGACTGCTCAGGGTGCCAAACTTCATCCTCCAATGTATGCTGGGTTCTATTGGCCTAGTCACTCCTAGGTCACTATGAGATCAGATGCTTTCTCTCCCTCTCTCTTGCACTCTCTCTCTTTCTCTCTCTCTCTCCTCTCTTTTCCCCCTTTTCTTCCTTTTCCAGGGCTGTGGATGAAACCCAGGGCTTTGGGTATGCCAGGCAAGCACTTGACCACAGAGCCACATCCCAGCCTCTGAGATGCTTCTCCACAGGTCCCATGAGTCACATCGACACAGTGTGTGGCTAACACATCCACGCAGACAGTGTGTTCGCATCCTGCAGCTGCTCCTGCTGGCCACCATTGTACAGCCTCAAGTCACCACGCTACAGCCTGCTGTCCACGTACAAGGGTGGGGACATTTGACTGCTTCCATGTTGACATCTGTCCCTCCTTAAGAGCAAAAGCAAAAGTAAATGTTGAGTGAACTACTGTTTCCTCCTTTTCAAGCCAGACCCCCTACTCTTGCTGGTAAACTTGTTCATGTGTTGTTGGAGATTAATGATGCAGAATTTCTTCATATGCTTGAGTGTCCAGAGTCTCTTTATTCAGAGGTAGATGAAGTGTACGGCAACCCCACCAAGCCAGAGAGGCTGCCCAGAAAGCACTTAACAGTGCTGCAATGTCCAGATGTTTAAAATTGCTCAGGGATCATGAAAGAAACTCATGCTTTACTGAAAAAATAATCAAAAACCTTAAAAATATATTTTTTTCTTTTTTGTAGTATGGGGATTGAATTCAGGGGCCTGAGCATGCTAGGCAAACATTCTGCCACTGAGCTACATCCCCACCCTATTTATTTATTTATTTATTTATTTTTATTTTGAGACAGGGTCTCACTAAATCGCCCAGGCTCACCTTGAACTTGTGACCTTCCCGTGTCAGCCTCCTGAGTATGTGAGTTATACTGACATGCAGCATCATGCCTGGCTCAACTTTTATTTTGTCTTTAAAACATATGAAACTTTTCAAGCCTATAGACAAGTAAAATGAGTGAATAATGAAAAGAATATCCATATACCTATTACTACTCGGCTTTAGCAAACATTTTTACTGAAGTTGTTTTTTATTGAGAAATAATACAAGCCAGGCATGATGGTGCAAGCCTGTAATCCCAGCAGCTCAGGAGGCTGAGACAGGAGGGTTGCAAGTTCAAAACCAGCCTCAGCAATTTAGCAAGGCCCTAAGCAACTTAGCAAGAGCCTATCTCAAAAATAAAAAGGGCTGGGAATGTGGCTCACTGGTTAAGTGCTCCTGGGTTTAATCCTTGGTACAAAAGAAAAAAGAAAGAAATAATACTTGATAATCTAAGTGTCCCTTCCTAGTTCCAGCCCTTTCTCCCTCACCAGAGATCATTTCTGTCTTGATTATCATGCTCAGGAATCTCTTTAGGAGCTGAGGTGGTGGCTTAGCAGTTACAGTGCTTGCCTGGCATGCGTGAATATGTGGGTTCATGTGCAAATATGTGGTTTCAAACCCCAGCACCACATAGGCAATGGAATGTCAGAGCAATGAAGGCCACATGAAAAACTAAATAAAAATGATTCTCTCTCACTGACCCTCTCTCTTAAAAAAATGCCTTTAGACTTTTACCATGTAGTGATGTTTTATGTTATACATGTTCTAGACATTTTTATAAATTGTGTGATATTTTTGCATTGTGCATAGTTAAACTGGAACTATCTTTCTGAGAATTTCTTTTCTGTGATGGTTCTGGGCTAAGTAACACAGGAGAAATCTACATGATGTCCCTGATGCTCAAGAGGCACAGGGAAGCAGCAGATAAGTTTATATCATGCAGGGCAGGTGTTTGGGCACACCTGAAGTCTCACCTTGCTAGCAGGGAGCAACAGCCTGGCTGGTGGTTCCTTCTGCTCCTACTCAACCACCTTAGGTTTCTCCAGGAGACAAGAGTGCTTAGTTCTAGCATGAAGGGCATCAGATCTTCCTGCTGGTCACCTGCATCAACAAAGTGAGAGGCTTGGAAGAGACGTGATTCTGAGGTGGGTTTCAGCTCATTCTTGTTCTTCTTCCTGGGCCCCAGTTGGCCCTTGCTCCTTGACTTTATGTCCATATTTCCCTCCCAACTGCCTACCTGCAGACTTCAGTCTCCAGCCCCAGCCTTCAGAAACACCCTCATGTAGACTATGTAACAAACTCCTACAATTGTGTAAGGCCAAATTCCCTTAATAAATCCCTTATTTTGTGGCTGGAGTGGTGGCTCAGTGGTAGAGTGCTTGGCTGGCACGCAGGAGGACCCAGGTTCGAACCTCAGCACCACATGTACAACTAGGTGTTGGAAAAACAAATGCCTGATGAGAAAATAAATAGAACCTATAAATCCTTTATTTTATGTTGCTCCTGGTAGTTCTACCTTCTACATCATGAATTATAAACAATCTGCTACCAGTCATGGTTCCAAGAGGAAAAGAATGAAGGGTCTGAATTCAACCTGGATTATCAAGACTTGGTTCTGTGATTTCATTAAATGTAAAGGCCCAGATGACCCTTACCAGAGTTTACCAACAGTAAAGAAATAATTGGTATTCCAAGATATATAATGGAGGAAGAAAAAGTGATTTAAATCATCACTCGCCTGGGTGCAGTGGCACATGCCTGTAATCCCAATAGCTCTGGAGGCTGAGGCAGGAGAATCTCAAGTTTGAAGTTAGTCAGCCTCAGCAATTTAGCAAGGCTCTAAGCCGCTTAGTAAGACCCTTTCTCAAAATAAAAAGGTCTGGGGATGCGGTTCAGAGGTTAAGCACCCCTAGGTTCAATCCCCGGTACCAAAAAATAGGAAAAATCTACATTATGGCCTGTAATAACTGTCATCAGGTGCCTCTAGAAGTCAAAGCTTTGACCAGGTATTCACTTGGAAATAATAATTGTCATGGGATTGGTGGGGGGAGGGGGTTAATGCCCTAAAGAAATTGGGCAGAAAGGGCTTTAAATTCCCATCTCTAGCTTTTGCCTCTTTTTCTTTTCTTTCTTGACTTTGCTTTTCTTTGTTTGTTTTCATTTTCATTGTTGCAGCTGGAGCAGTGGCTCAGAAGTTACAGCACTTGTCTGGGATGCGTGAGGAGGTGAGTTCAAATCAAAATTGATTCTCTCATTTTCTTTGTTGCAGTGCTGGAGAATCAAACCCAGGGTCTCAACCACATTAGGCAAGTACTGAATTACTGAATCACCTTCCCAGCCCTTGAATTCCCATCTCAAGGACCATGGATAGAATCTGAATGTCTTGTGGCTATCTTAAGAGACAAATTGCATTCCCAACCTCACAGGTCTCTTCTGTTAAAGATTAGATCATTGATTGTGAAGTGATATTGAAAATTTTAATGGATATACATATGGCCAGGTTCCAACCAATCTGGGGACTTTAAGTTCTTAAATTCTGCTAAACCTCCTTTCCCAGAAGAGATAACCTTCTACCTCTCTCTGAATTTAGACTCCCCTTGCTTAAGGAACCTGAAACAGATTTCTCCCAAGTGACAGCCTTCAGGATCTACTCCCACCGTTTTTCATTGCTTGTAGATTCAAGTCCAAACAGTCTCTAAGTGAAATATGAAGCATGACCTGTGAGAAGGTGTGATACACGCCCAAATAGCTTGATGTTGCCAATTTATATCAACAGAAACCTAAAGAAGTGTATGGACGTAGATCTCAAGGCATGAGATCAGGACAGAAGCAATGTAAATTATGTGAGGCTGAATTTCTTAATTCTATTCTCTTCTTCTTGATCCACAAATCTGAATTTGGGACTTCTCCCAATGTCATATGTTTGTTGCTGGTTTAGAGCACATCCCGTAGCCTGAAAGATATTGCCCAAGTTCTACAAGAAGTTGCCACCCACCTGCTTCCATAAGCAAGTCATGAGGAACAGGGTAAGATTGGCATATTCATGAGCCTGAGCCCATTGCTATACTTCATCTACTGTGAAATAAATTCTATGGTCAGAAGCAATACTGGGTAGAAAGTCATGACAGTAAACAAGGCAGTCTATAAGTTCACAGATGGTAGCTTTGGCAGTAGGCAAATTGTGTCATAGAAAATGGATTTTCCAATGAGAACAAACCACTGCTCCCTTTCTATTGTAACCAATCAGTCACCAAGAGAATGGTTGACTTCCATACTGGAGGCTCAATGTTTATCTCACCTATTGGTAGATTGGGGCACTCAGCAGAGGCTGTAGCCATATTGACCTTGGTGAATGGGCATCCGTGTTACTAAGCCCCTGACTGACCTCCATCCCTCCCACCCTGGCCACATTTTTCATGAGCCCATTAGAGTAATGTAGGGGCCCAGATTGACCTGACAACAGTCATCATGAGTTGAAACCATTATGACTGCCCCTGAGTAAATAAGGACTGTTTCCAAAGTCCTCAATAATATGCTCTCTGGGCAGTCCTCAATCCTCAATCTCTTTCCACAGTTGCATGGCACTTCATGGTCAGGTATTTTATACCATATTTTTCTAGAATAAGTGACCACACCTTCTTTGCCTTCGGTGATTAAACACCCATTCGTGGTCCTGCTAACATAGGATCTCATCATCTTCACTGAATATGGGGAGCCCAGCTCAACAGCAGTGGTAGAGTACCCATGGGTTCAGTTCCCAGTATTGGAAAACAATGTTTATCTTGCTGTTTAGCCTGACCTTAACTTTTTTTTTTTTAAGAGAGACGGACAGTGAGAGAGAGAGAGAGAAAAAGAGAGAACCAATTTTTATTTGGTTTTTCATGTGGCCTAGTTGTGTATAAGGTGCTGGGGTTTGAACCTGCCTCTTCATGCATGCCAGGCAAGCACTGGAACTGCTGAGCCATCCTGCTCTAGCCCTCTGATCTTGACTTTTTAAATTTTTCTTTTAGAAATTTGTCTATTATTTGATCTGTTATTTAAATATGTATCTTTTTTGTTTAAAATTGCATCCCAGTCCTTTTTATTTTTTTATTTTGAGACATGGTCTTGCTAAGTTGCCCAGGCTAATCTCAAACCTGAGATCCTCCTGGCTCAACCTCCTGAGTGAGTGGAATTACACAGATGCATCATTATGCATGCCTCTTATTAAGCATATCTGCATATTTTTGTTCAGTATATATCTAGGGACAGAGTTGCTGGGTGCATGGATATTCCTGTGTTCAGTTGAAGTGAATACTGCCAATCCATTTTGTCAAGTGTTTGTGCCAAGTTATATATACATGTTCCCTTTTATACAGTGCCAAGGTCGTGTACTGTCCCATCTTGATAGTCTTATTTAATCTGTGATTAGTTTTTGGTTTGTTTTTTAAATTTCGTGCTAAAATATTAATTCAATCAATTAATTTTTCTGTTTTTAATATTTTAATATTTTCTTTTTTAAAAAAGAAAGAGGGACAGTGAGAGAGAGAGATGGAAAGAGAGAATCAATTTTATTTTTTTTTTCATGTGGCTTTTGTTGCTCTGAGACTTTGTTTTCCACGTGATGCTGGAGTTTGAACCCGCATCCTTGAGAATGCCAGGCAAGGTTCAGAACTGCTGAGCCACCGCTCCAGCCCAATTAAAATTTTCTATATAGAGCTGGAGTGGTGGCTCAGCAGTTACAGTGCTTGCCTTGTACGCGTTAGTACGCAAGTTCAAACCCCAGTACCACGTACACAACAAAGTCTCTGAGTAACAAAGCCCACGTGAAAAACTAAATAAAGTTGAGTCTCTCTTTCTCTATCTCTCTCACTGTCCCTCTCTCTCTAAAAAAAATTTCTTTATAGCTTCAGATTTTATGTGTGTATGTGTGTGTCATTGGAGATGTAACCCAGGGATGCTCTACCACTGCGCTGTACCCCAGTCCTTCTTATTTTTATTTTGAGAAAGGGTCTCGCTAAATTGCACAGGTTTGCCTTGAACTTGAGATCCTCCTGCCTTAGCCTTCCTAGTTGGTAGACAGGCATGCTATAGCATCAGATTTTGACTCTTTATAAAGACAGTTCCCTAGGGGCTGGAGTGATAGCTCAGAAGTAGAGCATTTGCCTGGCATGTGCAAGGACTTGGGTTCAATTCCCAGTACCACATACACAACTAATTCTCTCTGTGTCTCTTTTTTTTTTTTTTTAAAGAGAGAGGGACAGTGAGAGAGAGAGAGAAAGAGAGAAACAACTTTATTTAGTTTTTCACATGGTTTTAGTTGCTCCAACAATCAGTTGTGTACGTGGTGCTGGTGTTTGAACCCGGGTCCTCGTGCTTGCCAGGCAAGCGCCGAAACCGCTGAGCCACCGCTCCAGCCCTCTCTGTGTCTCTTAAAAGAAAAAAAAAAGCCTCAACAATTTAGTGAGGCCCTAAGCAAGTTAAGAAATAAAAAGGACCAGTAGTAAAGTGACCCTGGGCTCATCCCCAGAACCACAATAAATAAAATAATTGAAAGGAAAAAATAATAAAAAACCATTAACAGAAGGAAAAGGCAGTCCACAGAGTTGGAGAAGGCATTTGCATATATATATGTGTGTGTGTATATATATTGCATATATAATATAACATATATATATATATTGCAATAAAGGAGTTAATTCTAAATTTTCTAAGTCAATCTATACATAAATTTCTTACAAAGTAATTTTAAAAGGATGGGGCCAGGTGCACTGGCACAACACCTTTCCTCATTTTTATTTTGAGACACAGTCTCACTAATTTGCACAGAATGGGCTTGAACTTGGGGTCCTTCTGCCTAAGTCTCTAGTTGGAAATCCAGGCATGTGGCACTGTGCCCATGGCCTGGCTTGTAGTTAACTTCTCTTGCTCTTTTTACTCCTCTCTGACCTAGCACCCCCTGATTAGAATACAGTCAGCTTGGAGCTGGGACCAATCCTGCCACAAACTGCTCATTTCACCCCAGACAACTTCATTTCCCAGGCTGCTTGCAAGGTTGATCAGAAGGCAGCTGGTACATGTTGAAGTGGGTGGAAGGTTCTTCTGGCCCCTACTGGGCCCGACAGAAAGGGTAAGTTTGTATCCCAAATAATCATGGCAGGAGAGGTTGTCAATAGAGCAGAACTGTGTAGGGGGTGGAGAGGGCGGAGAATAAGCCAGTGACAAGATATAACCTTCCAGGGCACTCCCCCAGTGACCTATTATGCCAACTAGGCCTCACCTCATACAGTTTCCACCATCTCCTAAAAGTCCATTCAATTATGAGCCCATCAATATACTAATCCACTGATGATCCAAGCATTTCCCAAAAGCCCTGTCTTTAAACATTGCTGCACTGGGGACCAAACCTTCAACAGATGACCCTTTGAGGGACATTCCAGATCCCAACTGTAACAACCTGATTGAGTAGTTTCAGTGCAGGCTTTAGTTTAGCAAGACAGAATGCAATGGGAGCTTGGGAATCAGGAATCCCTAGGAACCCCACAATCATAGTCGGTAGCTCACCATGTACCAGGCCCATACTGAAAGCATTGCATACACTAACTCATTCGATCCTCACTGCAAAACCAAGGTAGCCTTTATTATCCATTTTACAGGAAAAAATACAAACTAACTTACTTGTAACTTGTCCAAAGTCAACAGTTGTAAAGCACTATAAACAAGGGTACAAGTGCTTGCCCTGTATCCACATAACACAAGGAATTTTGAAAGCAGCACCTACTCATTGGCATTGAATTCATATTTTTTTAAAGGGAGGGGTGGGGGAATCAATTTTATTCATTCTTCCATCTGGCCTTTGTCTCCCCACACCCAGTTGTGTATGTAGTGCTGGGATTTGAACACAGGTTCTTGGGACTGCCAGGCAAGCCTTCCAACTGCTGAGCCGTAGCTCCAGCCTGAATCAGTATTTCTTACTTGGAACTGTTACTCTTTTTTTTTTTTTAAAGAGAGAAGGAGAGAGAGAGAGAGAGAATCAATTTTTATTGAGTTTTTCACATGGCTTTTGTTGCTCTGACACTTAATTGTGTATGTGGGTTGCTGGGGTTTGAACCCGTGCAAGCGCCAAAACCACTGAGCAACCACTCCAGCCCCTGTTACTCTAAATTCTGTATATAAATCCTCTGTCGCCCCCTGAGAAGTCAAATAAAATGTATGCAATCATTTAATTCTGGAAAATTCACAATCTTATTTTATATATGCATATATATATACACATACATACACACATTTATATTTGTTATAGGGACATAGCATAAAAGAATCAAGAGACTGAGGTGTGGGTGATGTGGGGGTAACGATGGTTTAGGATTAAATGCATATCATATTGTTACTTTATATGCATTTATGATTATACAACAACTTAACACCTTAATAAAAAATATATAAATCCTACTTGGGTTTTTTCTCTTCTAAATATTTTTGGATATAGGAAATGCCTTTCCTGTGGAGAACTAGGTAGTATGGGCACAGAAAATTCCTAGAAAGTGGGGCGTGCTGACCTATGTCTGTAATCCTAGCAATTCAGGAGGCTGAAAAGGTCTGGGGATGTCCCTCAGCAGTAGAGTGCCCAAGAGGTGGGGGGCATCCTGGAAAGATTGAAAAGAAACTAGTAGTCACAATAGTGTCTTAGAGTGTCTGGGGACAGGATGGGAAATTTACTTTTCCTTGTGTCTATAAATAAGATATTTAAATTTAAAAAATGTGCAGTCATCGGTGAATCTAGCCAGGGCTTCTGCTTAAGGACGGCTCAGAGTAGTCTAGACCGGGAAAGGGACGTACTGTCCCACCCTGCTCAGATCACCCCTCTGCCTCATCAGGGCTGCAGGAAAAGGACCCTTTCCTGACTTCATAACGGAGGGGCTAAGACCCAGGCCAAGCCTAAAATGATCGGAAGCCACGGTTAGCTCAAGGTCCTTCCCGCAACCGTAGCAGGGTGTGTACTTTTATTTATTTTTATTATTTTTATTTTCGGTCATAGGGATTGCACCCAGGGGCGCTGTATCACTGAGCCAAATCCCCAGTCCATTTATTTATTTATTATTTATTTATTTATTGACAGGATCTTGATAAATTGCCCAGGCTGGCCTCGAACTTGCAATTCTCCTTTCTCAGCCTCCTGGGTCGCTGGGATTACAGGTGTGCGCCACCGTGCCCGGCGGGTGGGCACTTTTTTCTTTTTTTAAAGAGAGAGGGACAGAGAGAGAGAGAGAGAGAGAGAGAGAGAGAGAGGGAAACAGTTTTATTTAGTTTTTCTTGTGACACTGTGTGCGTGGTTCTGGGTTTGAACACCCGTCCTCGCGCCTGCCAGGCAAGCGCTGTAACCCTGAGCCGCGGCTCCAGCCCGGGGTGGGCACTTTTAAATACGGTAGGAGGGCGAGAGCAGAGACCATGGCGCAGTGTCCACCTTGCTTCACCCCGAGTGTGGTCCTGGCTTGGTGCTGACAGAAGCGCACAGATTTAGGAGGTCCCTCCTGGGTCGCCGGAAGAAAAGCTGGGTCCCTGCCCCGCCCTGTCCCGCCCCGCCAAGTTTAAGAGCCCTCGCCGACAGCTGGAGCTCTAGTTCCTGGGCAAGTCTCGCTGGTCCCCTAGGGTAGGGTCTTCTCCCTCGCCTCTCGCGCACCCACAACAGCCCCAGAGGCCCCCTGCTACCCTTCCGCTCCGGTCCTGGCAAGGGTCGCGCCATGCCCAGCCCCGGACAGATAGGCCACCGGCTGCCACTGGTTTCCGCGTCGCCCGCGCTCTCCCGCCCTGCGGGTCGCCTGGAGTCCTCTTTCTCGGTCGAAGCCATCCTGGCTAGGCCCGGCCCCAGCGCGCAGGTGGCCTCCCCGCCGCCAGTCTCGCGGGCGGCCCTGGCCTTCTGCACCGCTACCTCCCAGCCTCCGGCTCCGGCTCTGCCCTGGGCGTGCCCGGCAACTTGGCTGCCCGCCTACCTGAGTGTGGGTGTCTACCCGCTGTGCCCGCAGCCGGCGGTGCCTGGGCTGCACACCGCTCACTTCTGCGGATTCCAGGGCCTCAGCGTCACAGGTACGGCGGGACCAAGACCCACGCGGGGTCTGGGGATGGAGAATGAGCCTCAACAGGCCACACAGGAGTAGAGAAATCCCTGAGTTTGAGTGGGAGTGGGAAGGGGCCTTAAGGATCACTGAATGACCTTGCGGTGGAAATCAAGCACTGGAGACAGTGTCTTCCTAAGAAAGATCCGGGAGCAAGGTTTTCTCCAGCGGGCTGCTGAGCGGGGAGGTGCAGATGGGCGAGAGACCGCTGGGGTGCAAAGGGACTCAGCCCTGCTGCCCTTTCTCCTCATTCCGGACTCTGTCCCACACCCGCCTTGTGTAACGCTTAGAGTCACAGACACTTCCCCAAATCTGCTTCGTCCCAAACCCCTGGCCTTGGTCTTTGCACCAAGAGGTGGATGCCATGGGTGATGCTGTTCAGCAGGAGCAAACTACACTCCTCCGTGCATACACACTCACCCTGTCCCTGTTGCTCTGCATACCCCCTCCTTAGAACTTCTTGCTATCTGACATGCTAAGTGTTTTACTTATTTTATTGTATTTCCCCACTTCTAAGATGTAAGCTCCATGACAACAGGATTTCCTGTTGTCCATATAGTAGATATTCAAAAACTATTTGTTGAATGAATGAAAAGAATGAAATCCTGGAAATCCCATCTCTGCCCATTTCAATGCAGTCTTCCAAAGCAGTCAAGGAGAGAAAGGAAGATGAGGAGGGAGGAGGTTTGGCAACTCCTATTAGGTCCCAGAAGTTAAGCCACTTGGCTGAGAAGTAGTAAGGGCAAAAGGAGTCACATTCCATTGTTCTTTTTTTCTCAATTGCTTTTTTCCCATGCTGCCTTCTTTCCCAGTTACCCCTGGGGAAAGGGGGAGGCAGGGTAGTGGACCCATGTGTGTGTTCTCTCTCCCCCAAGGTAGGTTGGCAGGTAGCTGCTGGGTGACTATCCTATGCTGTTGGTTGATTTTTTTTTTCTTTTTTAAGAAAGGGGACAGGGCTGGAGCAGTGGTTCGGTGGTTACAGCGCTTGCCTGGCATGCGCAAGTACACGGGTTCAAACCCCAGCACCCATGTACACAACTAAGTGTTGGAGCAACGAAACTATGTGGAAAACTCAATAAAAATTGATTCTCTCTGTCTCTCTTTAAAAAAAGGGGGGGATGGAGAGAAGCAATTTTTTAAATTTAGTTTTTAATGGGACTTTTTCATTCCTCTGACACTTTGTTGTGTACATGGTGCTGGGGTTTGAACTTGCGTACTCGCACATGCAAGGCAAGTGCCGTAACCGCTGAACCACCACTCAGGGGTTGGTTGATTTTTAGGCTTGGAGCTGGTTCACTGCCCAGGTCTCTGGGGCTCCCCCAACTGGGGCACTAGCGAGGATCTTCAGGACACTGACAGACACCAAAAGAGGGTTCGAACTATGTTTAACTTGGAGCAACTGGAAGAGTTGGAGAAAGTATTTGCAAAACAGCACAATCTCGTGGGGAAGAAGAGAGCCCAGCTAGCAGCCCGGCTCCACCTTACAGAGAATCAGGTGGGAATGGGGACTCCTGTGGGGCCTGGGCTGCATCTGGGGACAGATGCCACCCCTGGAAGGCTCTAGTGGGAGGTGAGAGGAAGACATCGGCTATTTTTGTGCCAGGCTGTTGAGGTACAGGCCCTAATTTTTTGCAAACTTCCTACAGTTCTATTTGGGAACAATATTAAATGTTAATCTAAAGCTTTGATAAAGTGTTCCATGCTAAGTAAGGTCTATCAGAAAAATTAAGCAGGCATTCAAGAGACTAAATGTTAAAACATAAAATATTTTCCCTTGGTTCCCATATTCCCCTCCAGCTGTTGTGCCATTTCTCTGCTCCACCAGCACACTTCTCATGAACTTCTTACATTCACCCTCTCCGTGTCCTCACTTCCCATTCACTCTTACTCATTTCCATATGACAACTTTTCCTCTCATTCCATCAAAACTTCTCAAGGTCTCTGATGACCTTCATATTGCCAAAGCCCACAGATGCTTTCTTCAGCTTCCTCTGCCACTCAGCAGCCCTCAGTACAGTGACTCCTTCCTTTACTGAAACATGTTCTTCTCTTGATTTCTAGACACCACACACACTCTTGGTTCTCCTCCCTGATCTCTGGCCATTTCTGTCTCCTTTTCAGATTACTCTTCCATTTGGGACCTCAAATCTCTCCCCAGGTGGTCTCATCTCTTCCCATGGTTTAAAATACCATTTCAAGGGCTGGAGCGGTGGCTCAGTGGTTACGGCATTTGCCTGACATGCACAAGTACGCCAGTTCAAACCCCAGCACCACGTACACAACCAAGTCTCCAAGCAACTAAAGCCACATGAAAAGCTAAATAAAATCTCTCTTTCTCTCTCTCTCACTATCCCTTTCTCTTAAAAAAAAAAAAAAAAACCATCCCTAAGCAGATGAATCCCAAATTTGTATCCTCAGTCCAGTTCTTCTCTGCTTGTATATCTACTTTCCTGTGACCCTGCTAGGTCCTGGGTTTTCTGGCCCCTACCAACTTCTCCCATTTCCCCTTCCTTTGCTTTCCCCTCTTTTTTTTAAGAGAGAGGGAAAGAGTGAGTGTGTGAGAGAAAGATAGAATCAAGTTGTATTTACTTTTTCATCAAGTCTTTGTTTCTCTGACAGTTAGTTGTGTATGTGGTGCTGGGGTTTAAACCGGGGTCCTCGCACATGCCAGGCAAGCGCTCCAATCTCTGAGCCATGGCTCCAGCCCTGCTTTCCCCTCTTAGTAAAAGCCACATTCTCCTCCTTTCTGGTCCTCAAATACTCCAAGCTTTGTGCCAACTGAGATCCTTCCTGCAGGCTATCCACGTCTCTACCTGGTCCATTCCTCTCTGTCCACACCAGGCTGACCTCTCATTCTCTGAGCCTTAGTGGTTGATCCTCAGGGAAACTTCTCCAACCCAAATCCTTGTTTGTACCCCCATTTGTGTTTCTATATCACCACTTCCTAGCTTGGTGTCTAGCACATTAAAGGAGTTCAATAAATACTGGTTCAGGTGGATGAACCAGTGAGTGGGATTGTAGGAAAGGGCATTTTGGAGGAGTTGTTTCCCTTAACAGGAAGAACAAATTTTGTCCAGACAGCAAGGGTTGGGCACTCTGGGACTAGGGGAGTAAAAAGACCTGCTGGTCACATTCTGATGTCAGCTCATTGACCCCATTTATAGGTGAGGATCTGGTTCCAAAACCGCAGGGTCAAGTATCAGAAGCAGCAAAAGATGAAACTTCCAGCCATGTCTGCTATGGATGCCTCCCTGGATGAGCCCTCCAGCAGCTCAGACAGCAGCATCCAGAGTGAAGATGCAGAGTCGGGAGTGGACAGCTGAGAACTGGGACAGAGGCCCTATCCTAGTTCGAGGGGCAACGGTTGGATCTTCCTGCTCCACATCTCAATGAAGAGCCTCCTCAGGGCCAAAGGGCAACAAATGAATTTGAACCCCTGAGAGCTATAAAAATGTCGTGTCAGAGGCCCAGACTTTGGCTGTCAGCTATGTGCTTAGCCAATTACTACTGAACTCCTGAGCCTTTATTCTTCATCTGTATACTTAAATATGAAGGGGTGAAATGATGTCTGTAAAGCACTTACAATGTGCCAGGGCCAGTGTTGTGTGGTAAATGTAAGGCTTATAGGCTCCCCTGGCCCAGGGGTTGGGGGGAGTGGTACCATAACCAAGCCCTGACTTCCCAGGGATTAATCAGTTTTTTCCTGGCATGACTGTAGAGAAGAGACCTCCTGGAAATCAATGTCTGGATTTCCTGGCCAGAGATGGTGGACTTGAGAGCAAAGAGGATAGATAAGGCAGATTGCTTGGTTCACTTCTCACAATTTCCCAAAGTTCTCTTGCTTTGACTGAACTATAACCACTGCCAGCTGCCTCCTTTGGAGCAACATACTACTCTACCAACTCCCTGACTCAATCTTCTCCTTATCTTTGTATAGAATAGAGAATTTGACTCCATTTTGTCATAAACTTGGCCTATTTTTACAAGATAGTTAATGTGTTCCCCCTTCATGCTGCTGACTTTGATTCCCTTCCTTCCCAGGAATTTGCTATGCTTTTGTCTAGGAAGCCAGCTGAGAGCCTACTCCCTTGAAGATAGCACACCATTTTTCTAGAACCTCTCCTGAGGTTGAGGGGAGGGAGTGGAAGGAGGCCTGCCCTGCCACCTGGTGGTAATAAGACAGGCCCTAGCTGCTCTCAGGGCCCAACTTTCTGAGGGAGGGGCAAGAAACGCAGGGAGCAGAGGCAGCCTTGGAAAATAACCTGCACCCGAGGCAGTGGCCTCCTGGACACAAGGTGGCAGATTTGAAGGGAACCAGGGTCTAGCTTCAAAGAACCCTTGTGTCCTTGTCTTCAGGAAAATCCTTATGCTGAACCCAGAGGCAACTTTATTAATCAAAGGAGTTCAGCTGCATCTGCCTCTTTCATGAATAAATGGCTCACTTTAAAAAAAAATCAGTAATTTATCTATTAGTCATTTACTGGGTTCTACACAATCTTCAAATGTCATCATGAGGCCATAGTAGATGCAGACACAGGTCCTTTTTCAAATAACACCGTCAACTCAGGGACAAGGAAACAAAATAAGGCATGGTGACCAGGCATGTTGTGGGGACAGGTGCTACACGTCAGAGTTTGGCAGTTTTTCAGGGTCCTGAATGAGAGAACATGCCCCTCTCCCATTCTCAGAACAATGTGCACACTCACTTTTTTTTTT
>PVKS010033141.1:0-21965 GCA_004027875.1 Aplodontia rufa
GAGAGAGTTTGACTTCCTCTCTTCCTATTTTTATCCCTTTGATTTCTTTCTCTTGCCTAATTGCTCCTGCTAGGGTCTCAAGAACAATATTGAATAAAAGAGGTGAGAGCGGACAGCCTTGTCTTGTTCCCGACTTTAGTGGGAATGCTTTCAGCTTTTCTCCATTTAGTATTATACTAGCTGAGGGTTTAGCATATATCAGCTGTTATTTTCACTCTTTGGATTTGATCAATCTTTTAAAAAATCATCCTTTTGAGTGCTTCAGTTGGCATTTCATCCACTTTGGAATCTTGGAAATCTGTGCCAAATGGTTTATGGACTTTAGGATGTGTCAAGTTTCCTTGTTTTGTGATACTTCTTGTGTTGGTGTTGAACTTTGCCATGCTGTTGGGATGGGTGTCTCTTCCAGTTTTATTTGAGACCCTTCTTGTAAGCAACCTTCTCTTGGTTTACTGTGTAGTATTGAGTTTAACTCTAGATAAACTCCATTTCTCCTTTTGCTAGGAAGTATTGACTCTGAGCATTGAGTTCTGTATATGAGGGACCTGATTTCTCCATATGTGTCACAAGAGTGAAGACCCTGTGGTAGTTCAGGTGGTGTGATGTAGACAGCAGAGTATGTGCAATGTGACCTCCGTACTGACTCCTACAATATGAAGGGGAGCACCTATGAGGAATTGTGGCTTTGCTAAGGGTTTTTTTTTTTTGCTGTTGGCTGTGATCCTTGAAATCAGTTTTGCTACTAGTTGTTTTAGTTGTGGTGAGGGACCTGAAACTTTCATCCTCTGTTCAGACTCTGGTGCAGCCCCAGTCAGGACACAGGGAGAGGCAGGCAAGAAGGTCCCAGTTCTCCCTCTACAGTGCTTGCCTCCAGTCTCATGGGCGACCTCAGGGTGTGGATATGACTGACTCAACATGAGAGCCCTTGTATGTGGCATACCCACAAGAATTCCTAAAACTGTATCTGTATGGCAAGTGTCCAGGAGTGGGACCTGAGGCCCCACTTCACTATGTCCAGTTGGGAATGGGTTGTCAGCTCGAGGATATCACCCCCACATTCCTTAAACTGAAATAAACTCCAAGACTTGAGCAGGACTGTGCCATGGCTGCAGCAATGTGCAATTCTGTCTGCAGGCCTTGGAGCAGAGCCCAACATCAGGTGCACATCCAATAGGAACAAAACCACTGCATGAAGTGCTGGCACCACAAAGAAAGCAGAGTGGAAAAATGTAACAATTCAGAGAAAGAACTTAAGTAAAAAGTGAGAGAATAACATTGGCATCTCCATCAACAACAGAAAACATTTGGGGAAATAACATGGAGGGAAAAAAAGGTTAAAACCTAATTAGATGTATGAAACCTTTAAAGTTAGCAAGAGAAAAGAAAAAGGAGGGGAAGGAAAGAAACAGAAAAAAATCAACAATTAGCTAGAGGAGAAAGGAGGCTGCAGAGAATTCCAGAAATAAGTCTGAGAGAGAAATAGTGTGAACAATGAGCATGCTCTGGATCTACCTGGTTACGGTTCCTTTTCTCCTACATTCTAGTGCATCGACATGGATCCTTCCCTTCTTATCTCCTCTTTTTTTTCTATTATAATACTATGTTTGGCCCCTATGTACTGAATATTTCTTTATATTGGTTCAACATAGCCTTACATATTGAAGGGAATCGTTGTTACATATTCATGCATACATAGGTATTGACAAAGTCAGTTAAGACCAATCCTAGTCCAGGATCTCCCCCCTTCACCCATTCCCAGACCTCACCTCTCTCCTGATGTGATGAACTGTGGTTTAACATCTGTGAGCAGTTAGCTCAGACATCTACTAACTGTAGAACATCACGCGGACTGTCCACTTTTCCGTGAGTTGCTCCTCTGATGCCTGATTTCTTGTCTTTAACAGGAGTGGGTCCTCTGGTTGGAAAGGGTGTGGAGGGTCCTGAGTGCTAAATTGCCCAGTGGGAAGCAAACTCATAGATGCAGTTAGACTTTCAGCTTTTTTACAGAGTGTTTGATGCTCTCTCGGTATTTCCAATGTGGAGAAAACATCCCTCTTCGTGAGGTCTGAAAGGGCTTTCCATAAGTAATCTGATAAGGGCTCACTCAATTGCAGCCCACTTCTGGGTTCACCCTTACATGGTGTAAGGCAGTAGGCATTAACTTTCCCACATTGGACTAGTTTCCTGACACATTTTGACTAACAAAGAACATGGAATATCCTGTCACCTTCTCAGATCTTCAATTTTGTTCTTCAATGTTTGATAATATTCATTGTAGAGGTCTTTTACTTCCCCTATTAAATTAATTCCCGAATATTTTATTTTTTTTAGGATATTGTGAATCAGACCAATTTCCTGATTTACTCTTCTTCCCTGTTAGTGTTATCATATAGGAAAGATATTAATTTGTGTATAGGTGTTAATATTGTAGCCCTGCCGCTTTGCTAAATCTGTATATAAGCTCAAGCAGTTTTCTGGTGGATTTTTTTATTTTTTAATTTTTTTATCTATATCTATGATATAGGATCATGTCATCAGCAAAAAGGGGTCATTTGATTCTTCTTTTCTTATTCTTATCCTTTTGCTTTCCTCCTCTTGCCTGATTATTCCAGCTAGTGTCTGGAATACTCTTTTTAATAAAAGTAGTGGGAGAAGGCAGCTTTGCCTTCTTCCCAAGTTTAGTGGAAATGCTTTCAGCTTTTCTCTATTTAGTATTATGCTATCTGTGGTTTTGTCATATATGGCCTTTACTTAGATAAGATACATTCCTTTGAACCCTATCTTCTCCAAGAGTTTTGATTATAAATGGGTGCTGGATTTTATTGAAGGCTTTTTCTGCATCAATTGAGATGAGCATATGATTTTTGTTATTTTTAGTTGAATCACTTTTATTGATTTGCTTATGTTGAATCAGCCTTGCATCACTGAAACAAAACCCACTTGATGTGCTGAATTATTTTCTTGATATGTTTTTGAATGTGGTTACCTAGAACATTATTAAGGATTTTAGCATCAATGTTAATCAGGGATATTGGTCAGTGTATTTTTTTTTAAGTCTTTGTTGGGTTTTGGTATCAGAGTTATGGTTGGCTCATAAAAAGTGTTTGGGAGAGTTTTGTCCTTTTAAATTTATTGGAACAGCTTGATAAGAAGAGGTTTTAGCTGCTCCTCATAGGTGTAGTAAACTTCAGTGCGGAATCTATCATGTCCTGGGGTTTCCTTCGTGGAAGGCTTCTGATTGCTATTTTGATTACAGTGTCTGTTATTGGGCTGTTTATGCTTTCAATATCTGTCTGCATCAATTTGGGAATGGTGTATGTGGCTAGAAAGTTGCCCATGTCTTCCAGATTATCTGACTTGTAGTAGTATAGTTTTTCAAAAAGGGCTCTGATAATCCATTGGATTTCCTTGAGGTCAGTGCTCATTTGCTTCCAAGAATTTCTTGATTTCAGCTCTCATGTCTTCTTGGCTCCATCTTTCCTTTATTAGGGGATTATCCAATCTTCATGTATATATATATATGCTTTCTGTTATTATTATTATTATTGTTTTTGCTGTTAATTGCTAGGGTCATGACATCATGGTTTGATATGATATGTGGAACAGTATCTACTTTGTTATATTTGCTGAGATTTCCTTTGTGAACTAGAATCTATTTTGGAGATCCATGTGCTGTTGAGCAAATGGTGAAATAAGCCAATATTAGGTGGAATATTGCATAGATGTCTGTTAAGTCCATTTGATTTATGGAGCTGTTTAGGCTGCTTTGATCATCTCTCTGTTTGTGATGGAGGAGTATTAACATCTCCCAGTATTATCACATTGGGGTCCATACGTAGTTTTATGTCATGGAGTAGTTTCTCCATATACTTCAGAGCATTGGTGTTTGGAGTATAGATATTTACCAGGTTATGTCTTCCTGATTACCAAGATGTAATGACCTTCCTTATCTCTTCTGATTAAATATTGTTTAATATCTACTTTGTTGGATATACATATTGCAACATCAGCTTGCTTTCTTGGTCCATAAGACTGATAGATTTTTTTTCATTCTTTCACCTTCAATCTGTGGATATCTTTGGTGGTAAGATGGGTCTCCTGCAACCAGGATACTGTTGGATTCTGTTTTTTATTCACTCTGCTAGTCTATGCATTTTTATTGGTGCATTGAGACCATTCACATTCCGTGTTAGGATACTTATGTGGTTGTGATTCACAGTCATTGTTTTTATTAGTGAGTTCTTTGTTGTCTTCATTTTCTTTTCATAGCCTATACTTTTATTGAATTTCTTTTACTTGTAGGTTTTGAGGATTGCTTGCTTGTTTTTCTTTCCAGAATGTATCTCTGAGAATTCTTTGTAATGCTGGTTTTCTGTTCATGAATGCTGCAAATTTGACCTTATCATGAAATGTTCTTATTTCCCCTTTGAATTTGAAGCTGAGTTTTGCTTCTACAGTATTTACTGGTATAGGTTGTGGTCTTTTAGTGATTGATGTCTCTCCTTCCAGGAACTTCTTGCTTCTAGGGTCTGAGTTGAAAAGTCAGAGGTGATCCTTATTGGTTTGTCTCTGCATGTTTTTTTGGCATTTCTCTTTTTTAGCTTTTAGTATTCTTTCCTTGACTTCCCTGTTATACATTTTGAATGTGATGTGTCTCAGTGAGCTTCTTTTTTGATTAGGCCTATTTGATGTGCTATACACTTCCTGGATGAGTATATCTGACTATTTTAGTATGGGAAAATTTTTCTTTATTTCATTGAAAATGATCTTTACATCATTCATTTACATTTTGATTTCTTCTTGTATCCTGTTCATGTCCTGTGAGGCTTTTATTTGCTTTTTTTTTTTTTTTTATCTGTGCACTCAAGCTTACTCAGCCTGTCCTCACTGTTGGAAGTTCTTTCTTCAAGACAGGAAATTCTGCTTTCTATAGATGTTAGTTTATTATTAAATTCTTCCATTGTTCCTCTGATGTGATTCACCAAAAATGTTTAGGTCCATTACTTCCTTTTTGAAATATCAAAAGAAGTATGTTACAGAAATATCAAAGAGAGACATATTTCTTTGATAATAGTTTTTCATCTCAAAATTTATTACTTATTCCCTTCATTAAATCTTCTTTTAGTTCATTGTTCCTTTTAGTAATCAGATTGTTGATATTATTTTCTGGATTTTCATCCCACCCCTGGTCTGTGGGTTCCTTAGTAGATCTGTGGGTTTGAAGTGAACCTTTTCTTGTTAGATTCCTCATTTTGAAGAGCTTCTTTTGGATCTTTGAATTGTATTTCCCTGTGGGGATGAAGGCAGGTTTGTAAGTTTTTTTCCTTGCGGCTCAAATGATCAGGTCAGATACCATCCTCCTGATGACCACCTTTTTCCAGAAAGCTGTTTACAAATGGATTCTTTTGGATCTAGGCTATGGGTTTGGATATGGAACCTGTTGGGGTGCGTAGCAGGCAAATAGACTGTTGAAACACAGTGGTGGGAGTACATTGCTGGGTCCGGGGTCTTGTAGACACAGGGCAGGCCTGAATGGTCCTGCCTGCATGCTGGAATGGGACCTGAGCTCTTTGGTGGCAGGGACAAGTCCTATATATCTGGACCTGGCAGGTATGCACTACAGATGGGCAGCTCTGGGCATGTGTCCTTGGGGTGGCCCTGGCACCTTCTAGCCTGGGAGCAGATGCCTAGGCCCATGTGGCCATGGGCAGGACAGCTGTAGCAGGGGTCCTCCTT
Organism: Aplodontia rufa; assembly: GCA_004027875.1. NCBI lineage: Eukaryota > Metazoa > Chordata > Mammalia > Rodentia > Aplodontiidae > Aplodontia > Aplodontia rufa. The sequence goes on from PVKS010033141.1 coordinate 5,737, forward strand.
GGGGGTGTTCTGAGTGCTTGCTGACCTGGCACCAGAGGCCTGAGCCTGAGCAGCATGTGGGTGTGGTGGCTCTGGGTGGGATCCTGCTTGGGGGTATCCTGGGTGAATGGCAACCCATGACCAGAGCCCTGTGCCCACGTGGTGTGTGGGCAGTGTGGCTCTGGGCCTAACTAATATCTTTTTTTTCCTTTTTTAAAGAGAAAGAGACAGTGTGTGTGTGTGTGTGTGTGTGTGTGTGAGAGAGAGAGAGAGAGAGAAAGAAAGCATTACTTTTATTTAGTTTCTCATATGGGTTTTGTTGTTGCTCTGACATTTAGTTGTGTATGTGGTGCTGAAGTTCGAGCTTGCGTCCTCACACATACCAGGTAAGTGCCATAACTGCTGCGCCACTGCTCCAGCCCCTAGCCTATATCTTTTTTTTCTTTTAATAAGAGAGGGGGACAGTGAGAGAGAAAGACAGAATCAATTTTATGTAGTTTTTCACATGGTCCTCGTTGCTCCGACACTTTGTTGTGTACATGGTGCTGGGGTTCGAACTTGTGTACTTGCACATGCCAGGCAAGCACTGTAACCACCACCAAGCCACAGCTCCAGCCCCTAGCCTATATCTTTTGATTGGAGAGTTGAGACCATTTACATTCAATGTTATCAAAGAGTGGTGTTTATTAATTCCTGTCATTTTCATTTATGTATAATGTTTAATTTGTTCATGTTTCTCATTTGCTTAGCTACAGCTCAGATGAGACTTGTTCATTTCTGATCTTCGAGGTTTGTATTTTACTTCTGTGTGCAGTATTTCCTTCATTAAGTTCCTTCCATCCACATACTATGGATGTGCTGTGAACACAGTTGCCCTGATTTCATGGGTGAACACGCACCCAGCAGTGGAATGGCTGCATCACATGGCAATTCCAATTCAGCTTTTGAGGAAATAGTGTGCTTTCCTGTAGCAGCTGCACTGTTCTGCATTCCCACCAGTAGTGCACCAGGGTTCCAGTTTCTCCCCATCCTTGAAAGCGCTTCTTTCCTTTTTCTTTTTTTATAGTCACCAACCTAATTGGTGTGAGGAGTTTCTCATTGTAGTTTTGATTTTGATTTCTCTTGTGACCAGTTATGTACCTCCAGCAGTTTTGATGAATGAATGCATGGATGGATGGGTTGGTAGGTGAGTGGATGAACTGATGGATGAATGGGTGAATGAATGGGTGGATGGACAGATGGATTTGTGGATGGATGGGGAAAGTGTGTAGACTGGAATATGACTGGATGGAGGGAGGATGGGGGAGGGAAGATAGGTGGGGCAGCTGGTTTAATATGCAGACATGGATGGATGAGTGAATGGTACAGAGATGGAGAGACTGAGCTGATTAGAATATGGTTGAGTGGATGGATCAGTGGAGGAGAGATGATGGAAGTAGCTGAGTGGGTGTGTAAAAGGAGGTGTGAATTTATAAATACAGGATTGCGTGTGTGGACAGCAGGGTGAATGAGTGAGGCCTGGGTTGTTCCTAGCCACCATTATGGGCCTGCTGCTTTTCCCAGTCAGCCTGGCTGCCCCATTCCCCAAAGAAGCCTGTGAGTTCCCCTCCATGTACTATGGAGGGAAGTGCCAGCTGGGGGGGGGGTGCTATGTGACTGCCATCTTCACCTCCCTAGACCCATCTTGTGTAAAATGAGGTTGAAATAATGCCTTTCAGGGTTGTTATACAATTACATTGAGATTGTCTATTTAAATAAAGCACTTTGGGACATCAAGCTCAATAAACATTAGCTACTATTATTATCATGTCTGCCTCATAGGACTGCAGTAAGAAATGTATTAATAAAAGTGCTCAAGGGAATTGTGAGTCCATGATTGTCACTCAAACGCTAAATCTGTCCATGGCCTTGTTCATGATTTCTCCTCTTCCTTGCCTTCTCAAAATTCGTGTCCTTTTCTTGGAGGATTTGAACAATTTTTTCCCATCAGAAATTTAATGAGGACCTATTATGTGCAAGGTGTCTGCCAGGGCTGGGTAGTGGGTGGGGGTTATGGACCCATGTTACCCTTCCAAACAAATAACCCCATTGAAGTAGAAATGTCACTGTAACTGGGGGCATGTGAGGTCCCTCTGAAATCCTGTTGTAATATCTTTCCTTGGTCTCTTTTTTGTGACCTATTCTACCCCCATTCTGAGCCTACAGGCAAGGTGAATTTCTGAGCCCTCAAAATCTCCAAGCTCCACGCCCCTGATGGGCTGCCGTTTGCTGGGGATGGTGATCAATCTGCGGATTTTATCTAACAGGACCTTTCTTTTTTTTTTTTTTTAAAGAGGCAGAGAAAGAATTTTATTTAATTTTTCATGTGACTTTCGTTGCTCCAAAACTTCATTGCGTACATGGTGCTGGGGTTTGAACTTGCATACTTGTGCATGCTGGGCAAGGGCGGAAACCACCAAGCCACTGCTCCAGCCCCAAAATATAGATTTTTTTTTTTGTTCGTGATTTTTTTTTTTTATTTTTGAGCAACCTTACAAGATTTTAACAAAACAATATAAAATGTGTATAAGATGTGTATATATTCTGGACATTGCAATTATCCCCAGGAGTGCCCCCCCCAATTACCCTCCCTTATCCCTCCCTTCCCCTTCCCGTTATAACTCTAAAAATAGTATTAAATTGTAAAGCATTACATCTTATCTGAATTTAACTCATGTTTCTAGACCAACTTTCTCATTGTCCAGGGTCTAGTCCCCAACTCCACAGGTGAGTGGAGACAATCGACCCTTAAATATCTGGGTTAAGCTGATTTTACTCATCATGATCTCTTCCATAACCATCCATTTACCCTCGAAGGCTGCAATGTCATTGTTCCTAATTGCTGTGTAATATTCCATGGTATAAATGTACCACAGTTTTTGGATCCATTCTTCCTGTGAGGGACACCGGGGTTGTTTCCGTAGCCTAGCAATAGTAAATTGTGCTGCTATGAACATCGATATTGCTGTGTCACTGTAATGTGTTGATTCTAAGTCCCCTGGAAAGATACCCAGGAGTGGAATAGCCGGGTCATATGGTGGAGTCATCCCTAGTTTTTTAAGGATTCTCCATACTGCTTTCCAGAGGGGCTGTACCAGTCTGCAGCTCCACCAACAGTGAGTTAGTGTGCCTATTTCTCCACAGCCCCTCCAGCATCTATTGTTTATTTTCTTCATCTTTGCCATTCTGACTGGTTGGTGTAAGGTGATATCTTAATGTGGTTTTCATTTGCATTTCTCTAATTACTAAAGATTTAGAGCACTTTCTCATGTATTCATTGGCTTGATCAATAGGACCTTTCTTTAGGAGTAGCACCCAAATCCTTCCTTGTGAAGTAACCCTTAATGACTTGCTGGCCATCCTGGGCATTAAGATGGATAACTGATGTCATCTGACTTACTAAGGCTGGTCAGGAGGATTGGTTCAGAGTTCAGTAACCCTTGAAAAGCAAGGTGGAGCTTGGTGTGGTGGTGCATGCTTGCAATCTCAGTGGCTTTGGAGGCTGAGGCAGGAGGATTGCAAGTTCAAAGTCAGCCTCAGCAACTTAGCAAGACCCTAAAATACCTTAGTGAGACCCTGACTCAAAATCAGAAATAAAAAGGGCTGGAAATGTGGCTCAGTGGCTCAGTGCCCCTCTGTTCAACACTGATGCCCCCTGCCCCCTGCCAGCAGGAAGAGGAAAGGAGGCTGTAGCAGAGTGGAAGAATGAGATGAAGGGAGTTGGAGCTCTATGGACATTTGATCACCTGGATCCAGCCATGCATGCTCTCCACTTGTAGGAGATATTGTCACAGGCAGCTCCAGGCTAGCATCCCCTGAGCTTGGCAGCCCCAGAGGACCCAATGAGCTTCTATTTCCTCTGTTTGCTTATATAAATCCCAGGAAAGTAATATGATCTGCACTGAGTCATGTGCCCCTGTGGGGAGGGGTATTCTAGTCATCTCACAAGGCTAAATTTGGAGTGGTTGGAGGCAGTAGAATGGGGAAGGATGCTGAGCATGTAAAAGCATTTGATGGCCAGCTCTCTCTTTAAGGGAGGGCTTATGAGCACTATTTCACAGACACGTAATTCAAAGTTGAGAGACGTAAAGTTATTTGCCCAAGGCCACACAGCTGGTCAGTGGCAGATTTGCGATTTGAATCCAAATCTGTGAGACTATGTTGGAGGTAAAAGAACTCCCTCTGCCCCCAGCCACTCAGCTTGCACTGGGAAAACTACTGTGGCTTCAAATGTGTGCCCATGGACATGTGCAAACCTCCCTCAGGAGCGATTCCATTATCCTGACAACACATAGATCACAGGAGAAAAGCAGTTCCTGTTTATCTTTCAGAAATAATAGGAAGGGTGATCAGACATCTTCTGCTTTGAAAATGTGGAACGAAGAAATAGAAAACCTACACAGCCACTGAGAGGTGTTCAAAGGGACTGGGAGACCAGCAGGACATTTCAAGTGTCATTCCAAGCACTTCTAAAACCCAGGCACATCCCAGGACAAAAGCAGCAAGCGGTGCCACTAAGCAGAAACCTAAACTCAGTCCATAGTCCAAGCCTGGCATGTGACACCTTCCTTCTGTTCCCATCATGATGGCTCCTTCCTTAATTTTCCTCTTTGAACTGTTATAGCCCACACAGCAAAGCCATTCATGTGAGGTTGCAGGGATCCTTCTGGAGTGTTTTTCTCCACCAGAACAAGAGGTGTCCCCTGGTTTGCTAGGAGCTTTGCATCTGCAAAGCCCATGTGAGCCTTTTGTCTTTTTAAGCTGATGTTAGCTGCATCTTGTAGGGACAAGAAGGTGACTAACAAAGTAGGAAAGCGCAGGCTTCAGGCTCAAAACCTTTGGTGAGGAACAGTATTTTGATAACATCAGTCATAGTCCATGGTCGTCTATTGATGCAACTGATCCTGGTTTTCTCTGTTTGAACTTGAAAAAATATGTTATTTAAAGAAAACTATGAAGGAAAGAGTGGCACACATGGTTCACAGATATGATCAGAATCATCCGGGTGGATTGTGAGGGACCTCAGCTTGGGAGATGCTGTCATACAACATGGAGAGGCTGATACAGGAGAATGGCAAATTTGAGGCCAATGTGGGAAATTTAGCAAGAAGCTGTTTTAAAACAATTTTTAAATTTAAAAAAGGGCCGAGAATGTCACTTGGTGGTAGAGTGCTCACCTAGCATGCACGAGGCCCTGAGTCCACTCCTAGCACCACCAAAACAGAAACCTAGGGAGAAGACGCGCTGGTTGATTGGCCTAACATCTGCTGAACTTGAGAGTACCTGGAAGGAGGAGGGACACCTGCACCATGTCCTCCCACTGCCCCTAAGCACCCTCGCCTCCCTCTCACTGGGCTGCTGGACCTCAGGCCTAGGAGAGAACAAGAGGAGGAAAGAAGGCAGAGGGATCCAGATGGCACTGCATGGCACCTGGCATCCTGGATGGGGCAGCTGGGGCGTCAAATGCTGCACAAGGAGAGCTCGTCAATCTGCTAGGACCAAAGGCTGCCCTGCAGGTCAACAGTAAGCAGTTGTGTGTTGGAGGAGGAAGGGGACAGCCAGGGCCTCCACACTGCAGTGGGCCTGAGCAAGAGGCAAGGTGGCCTGGGCAGGGGCAGGTGCTGTCCATTTGCTACAAGAAGAGAGGGGCACGGAGAGGAGAGAGGAGAGGGAGGAGAGGATACTAGGGTGGAGAGGAAAGGAGAAAGAGGTGGAGGAGTGGAGGAAAGAGGAATGTAGAAAAAAGGGAGGAGGAGAAAAAAGAGGAGGAGGAGAAAAAAGAGGAGGAGGAGGAGGAGGAGGAGGAGGAGGAGGAAGTGGCCACTGGAACCACAGCCAAGGGAACAAACACTGCTCTCACCCCAAGGTTGCTGCCCACATCCCTCAGGGTCTAAATCCCCCTTTTCACATCTACATAAAGGTCAAATTCTTGCATATAGGAAAGTCTCTACAAAAGCAAAAAATGCTCTTAGGATATTTTTTTTTCTTTGCTACTGGGGATTGAACCCAGGCACTTAACCATTGAGCCACATCTCCAGCCCTTTTCTACTTTTTTTTTTTTTTAATTTTGAGACAGGGTCTCACTAAATTGCTTTGGGCCTAAGTTGCTGAGGCTGGCCTTGAACTTATGTTCCACCAGCCTCAGTCTCCCAAGCCTCTGGGATAATAGATACTTGGCTCTTAGGAAGCTTTTTTATTTTTTTTTTTAACACAGTAAATCCATCATCAATAGCCAGAGGCCAGTAGTGTATGCAGCCAGGCATTTGTGCACAAAGAGCTTCTGGAATCCCCCAGGTCATCCCCAAGCACGGCGAGGCCCTCCAGGAGGAGAGCTGCATATGCTGAGCTAGGGCTGAAGTCAGAGAAATGAGCCTGGAGACCCCAGGACAGCAGGAACACTAGGGCTGCTGCCCCCGAAGCTTCCCACCCTCCCCACCTCAGAAGGGAGCAGAACTCCCCACCAGAGAGCCCTGACTGAGCTGGCAGAAGGTCCCCTCTCACCTGCTGCTGAGTGTGTTGTACATCTTCTGCTGGGAACGCCCCAGAGAGTGGCAGGGTCACACCCAGGAGCCAGGCTGCCTCCAAAGCCCTCCTCTGCCGTGCTGACTTATTTGAAGTCTCTTTCTGAAGTTTTGGTGGGTACTCCTTCACATGGGGCAAGTTCTGCTTCTGCAAGTGAACTTGAGCCCATGTTTTGAGGGTGCTGGTGGGGAGGTCCACACGAAGCCCATTGCCTGAAGACCTGGGCCTGAATGGCGGAAGCCAGGAGAGGGGGTCCAAGATGCCAGGAAGATGAGGTCAAGGTCTATGAGAACATCAGAGGTGGGTGAGGAACCACCTCAGCAGTGGGGACAGAGAGATGCTGACTTAGGGGCATGGCCCGCATCTAAGACCCTCCTAGCTGTAGAGCCCTGCTGGGCACTGGCCTTGGGGGAATGCAGTGCACGCTCTGCAGAAACAGCCTCATTATAATCGCTTGGCATCCACAGGAGCCTGAAGCCAGGACCCCCTGATTACCCAAATCCCAGGCGCTCCGGTATCAACTGAAAGAGTTTTTAAAACTAAAAGGAATTGACTGGTTTTTGCAACTGCACAGCACAAAGATAAAAGGAGCTTCAGGGATAGCATCCAGAAGTTTGCTATGCCATCAGAGTCTCTTTCTAAGGATTTTTCAGCTCTGCCTTCTCAGGGCTTTTCTGTTACTTTAAGTGAGGTCCTTCATAGTCTCATCAGTTCTAGGCTTCTCTTTTGGATATATACATTTCAGTACGGAAGGCACTTTACTTTCTAAGCAAAATCAGATATTGTTTCTGATTGGGCCAGCTTAGGCTACAACTGGAATCCTAAACCAAGAGTACTGACTACTGTCAGCTAACAGTAGTCCTTCCTGCACAAAAGCATCCACAGCTCCATAGACAGGAGTGCCGGTGGCCAGAGTCTAATTGTGACACAGCTCCGCTTACCATTTTTCTCCCAGGCCCATTATCCTAGACCCAACTGATCCCACCAACAAACTGGGAAGGGCAAAAGGATGGGATGTGGTGGCCAGAGAGGCTCATCACTGCCTGAGACAGACCTGCTGCAGGACTGAACACCCCCAATCAGGCCTGGAATGTTCAGGTTTGACTCTCCACCCGATAGACAAGGCTCAATTATGACATCATATTAACTCCACATAAATTCTCCCAACTCTTGCCACAGTATTCACATGGTTCCTGGGGCTGGTGTACTCTACCATGTAGGCATCCCAACCAACAAGGTGTGTAATTCTTCCATTCTGTTATAATTGTCTGGGCCTTTGTTTTCTTTCACCTGTCAAATGGCAGGTAAATCATGTATGTCCATTGTGGCCTATTTGGACACAGTCAAAGAAATTCTTGTATGTCTGTATTTGTGCGTGTGTGTGTTTTGTGTGTGTGTGTGTGTGTGTGTGTGTGTGTGTGTGTGTGTGATATCTCCCTTTTGCAGATTCTTGCTATTTAGAGTTTTATAATAACTTCCCAAAAAGCTACATGAAGATCACAGGTACCCACTGAAGCAATAACCCTGGCTCACAGCCTCCCTGTGCACAGCTTTTCCTACACAGATCACAGGTGTGCTAGGTCTGAACATTAGGTAGGAATCCAACATTCAGAGAGTAGGACTCCGCTCATGATCTCCCTGAGAAAACAAATTTTGCCAAACTGCCAGTCCCAGAGAATTCTTGTCACTTGTCTCATCTTTCATATCCTGCATGGAAATTCTGAGTCTGGCTTCAAAACCAATCCCACAGCAACAGAAGTAAGGCAGATAACAAGGACCCACCACCCAGCCATGGCCCATGGACTAGGAATGTTCAGCAGATCCCTGGGTTCCTGAGGGTCCAATGAAAAAGAAAACAATAAACAAACTGTTTGAGAAGAAATAGAACTAAAGTGAGTCTCCCTGCCATCTCAACACCCCACTCAACAAAACACCAACTCCCAGATATCCAGAAACCAATCTCTTTCATCTCCATACATGGAAGTGCTAATGATGCCCAACTATATGCCTGTGTCTGAATGTTTTCACTTTACTTATTAATCAATGCATTTTCCATTACTGAATTAAATTATCTCATGAATAACTCCCTATCCACACATGTATATCCAATAGGCATACTATATAACATACCCAAATCAGGACACTATTGAGCATGACATGAGTAACATTAATCAGGCCAGATTAAATGACCTATGTCAGGATTGCATTAAACAAGTAGGAAAAAGAAGCCATGCCAGACCTAAGGATTTTTTTCAGCATCTGTATCATAATTCAATGAATGAAAGTCTGTTCATTTATTTAACAAACACCCTGTGGAATTACAATGAATATCCTTAAACATATATCCCAACATTAAATCACTTAACCTCACAACAGCACTATGTTATGACCATGTAGGTACCAATATTGTTTATCACAATGCAGCAGGTGAGGATTCTGAATAGTTCCACATGGGTGGAGTGTTATTTTCAGACCAGATGTTACTCTAGATTGGGTGAGTTAAAGGAATGAATGGACCCCGTGCTTCTGTTGGCCTGGGATAACCAAATAATTTCTTTGCTTGGGGCAGTCTTATGCCTATTTTCCCCACAGTTATTAATAACACCTCTTCTTGCCTTTGAAAGAATGTTGGTAGATGACATCATGAGTAGCTAGAAAGGAGAAACTTTGGAGGCAAAAGATGACAACATCTACCAGGAAATTTTACTTGTCCCTCCCTCTCTTTCAGGGAGCAAGCAAAGTCCAGGTGATGGTGAAATAAACAGGAAAGGAACATTGGATACTCTCAGGGCATCCCTACAGCTCCATTTGGAATATGAAAGCAGAGATCAAGAGGACAAAAGGCCTCTAGTGCTGGAAGTAATTTTCCTTCCAGGACACAGAAGGGGAGAGGAAACTGCTCAGCAGCCAAGGAACCCAGGAAGATTATGGGATCTTCTCTGACATACATGTGCATTTGCTAGAGATCTTCCCTCATTAGATCCAGGCTTTGTGAGGGATTCCAGTGGCAAGAACAGATCTTATTCCACTGAACCTGATGACCCCATCCATGATTTGAAAAAGAAAATTGAAGAAGCTGGAGGATCTTGAGTGAAGATGTGGATTTTGAAGTTCCAAGGTCAGAAACTGGGGAATTGACACAGCCTTTCAGACTTGCAGATAGAAGACTGTGACACTAACTGGCTCATTAAGAGCTGAAAGTCCCTGGAACTTCCCATGATCAGGCTGCTCATTGTGTCTAATACTATGGTCAAGCCCTCAATCCCACCATTTTCAACCTAGGCACTGTGCTCTTTCTGAAGCCGAAGTATTAAAATGAACATATCCTCCTTCTGCTGAAAAATCCTCCAGTGGCTCCTCACTACTACAAAATGGAGTTCAAGTTCTTTTGCATGGCATTCAGTGTTCTTGACCATTTAAAAACTGCTTTCCCCCTCTATTTTCCTTCATTCAAAATATGCCAGACATTCCTACACACAATTCCAGAATACTAAATGTCATGTCAGTGATGACTCCATCACTTTCAGTCAACTCCCCCGCCCTGCAAAACCCCCAATTTCTTCTTTCAATGATCAAATTTCTAATTCACTGAATGAATCTCAACCTATGGACCACAGACCAGCATAACCAGCATGACTCGTTATACCCTTATCCTCTCCTTCACCACATCAGACTTCTGTGAAAGTGCCTATGACTCACTGTGTTCCTTCATCTATCACCCTATACTAATGAGACAGAACAGAAACTAGGCCTTCTTATTCATGCCCTGTGGTCTAGAATAGAATCTTTCCAGTTCAAACATTAGGCACAGGCTTACTGAATAAAGAGTTAGCCAACAGTGGGTCTGAATCATTCATTACTATTTTTATGTGGGCCGTAGTTCAATGCCACTTTGAATCCCAAATTTTGGGGGTACCCCCAGCCCATGTCTTACTCTTCGAAGAAGCCCAATGTTGGACTGGTGGACCTGGCCCCCATAGTCATAGCCAAAGATGCTTTCCCCTTGGTCTAAACCTAACTTGGCCAAAGCTGACCAGGATAGAATCCATCCATGGGCAATCCATCATCCATCAGATTTCAAGCACAGGAGGGTGGAATCAGGTACAGTGAGTGCCTTCTACATTTAAATGACAGTGAGTGCTGTTTGAGTCCCCCTGGAAGGCACTGAGGACACCACGGGTAGGACCCATGTCCCACCCCTCCAGAGCAGCCCTGCTCAGGACCAACCAGGGGAGGTTTCCCACCTGGAGCAGCCCCACCTACCAGACACCCCGTGTTCCTGCTGGGCCTGTTTGAGTCCCAGCGGCAGGCAGTCAGGACACCCCCAGTAGGACCCCCATCAGGAACAGCCCTGCTCAGGACCGACCAGGGGAGGTTCACCACCTGGTGCAGTCCCTGCCTACCATTGCCCTGCATTCCTTTTGGGGCCTGTTTGAGTCCTGCTGGAAGGTAGGTCTCCATTTTGGTAGGTTCAGATTTGCAACCTTGAGCCTGGAACCAAAAGGTAGAGCAACACCAAGACCCAGGCAGAAACAGCATCTGGAAGAAGGTGATCAAAGAGTTGGTGGCTCATCTGACCATTTGACTTGCAAGGAAAAACCACCTGGAGAACTGCCTGCTTTCCCCTCAGGAAACTCAGTTCAGAGATCCACAGGAAGCTCTTCAAAATGAAGAATCAAACAAGGAGAGGTTCACCTCAAACCCAAAACTCCCCCCAAAAGGATTCCATGGATAGGGGTTGAGATGAAAACCTTGAAAATATTATCAATGATCTGATTACTAAAAGGAACAATGAACTAAAAGAAGATATAATGAAGAGACTAAGTGAGAAGACTCAAGAGATGAAAAATTCTATTATCAAAGAAATAGACATACAAAAGAAGGAAGTAACAGAGCTAAAATCTCCAGTCAATGACATGAGAGGAACCATGGAAGAATTTAATAATAGACTAACTTCTATAGAAAACAGAATCTCGGCTCTTGAAGAAAGAACTTCTGACAATGAGGACAGGCTGAGCAAGCTAAAGCACATGTATGACAAAAAAGGAAAAAAAAACTCACAGAACACGAACAGAATTTTTAAAATGTCTGGGATGAAATGAGAAGAAGCAATTTAAGAGTAATTGGCATACAGGAAGAAATTGAAACACAAACAAATGGGATAAGGAATATTCTCAAGTAAATTGCTAAAGAAAATTTTGCCCATATAAAGATAAAAAGACAGATATGCTCATCCAGGAAGCGTATAGGACACCCAATAGGCCTAATCAAATGAGAAGCTCACCAAGACACAACATATTCAAAATGTACAACAGGGAAATCAAGGAAAGAATATTGAAAGCAGCAAGGGAGAGACGCCAAATCATATTCAGAGGCAAACTAATCAGAATCACATTTGACTTTTCATTTCAGACTCTGGAAGCAAGAAGATCTTGGAAGGAGATCTTTCAATGCCTGAATGAACACAACATGCAGCCAAGAATACTATACCCAGCAAAATTCAGCTTCAAATTTGAGAGGGAAATAGAACTTTCCATGATAAGAACAAACTTGCAGCATTCATGGACAGAAAGCCAACGTTACAAAGAATTCTCAAAGATAAATTCCAGATATAAGTACAAGCTAATATTCCTCAAAACCCACAATTGGAGGAAATACAATAAAGGTATAGGCCATCAATAGACAACTAAGACAGCACAGATTTTATTAATAAAACACAATGAATATGAAGCAAACCACATAACAATTCTAACACTAAATGTGAATGGTCTCAATGCACCAATCAGAAGACACAGACTAGCAGATTGGATAAAAAACCAAAATCCAACAATATGCTGCTTATAGGAAACCCACCTTACAGCCATTGACACCCACATATTAAGGGTGAAATGATGGGAAAAAAATCTACAAGACATATGGCCCAAGAAAGCAAGCTGGAGTTGCAATTCTTATATCTGACAAAGTGGATTTCAAACATAAATTAATCAAAAGAGATAAAGAAGGCCACTACATCCTAGTAAAGGGAACAACAAAACAGGAGGAAATAACCATAGTAAATACATACTCTCCAAACACCAATGCTCCCAACTATGTGGAAAAAATACTCCAAGATATAAAACCACTTGTGGACCTCAACACAATAGTGGGGAGACTTTAACACTCCTTTATCACCAATAGACAGATCATAAAAGCAAAGAACAATAAATAGATCTCCAGTCTAAACAACCCCATAAATCAAACAGACTTAACAGACATCTACAGAATATTCCACCCCAAATTGGCAGAGTATACCTTCTTCTCAGCAGCACATGGATCCTTCTCCAAATTAGATCATATACTAGTTCACAAAGGCAATCTTAGCAAATATAAAAAAGTAGATATTAATCCATGTATCCTATCAGACCATGATGCCATCACCCTAATAATTAACAGCAAAAACCATGGCAAAAAACACACATATATGTGGAGAGTGAAAAACATCCTATTAAATGAAGAATGGATCCAAGAAGACATGAGAACAGAAATTAAGGAATTCTTGGAAGAGAATGAGAATGCGGACACAACATATCAAAACCTCTAAGACAGCATGAAAGCATTCTTAAGGGGAAAATTTATTGCTCTGAGTGTCCACATTAAGGATCAGGAGAGATCCCTAACAAATAAGCTTATGCTCCAACTCAAATCTTTATAAAAAGAAGAACAGTCTAATCCCAAAGCCAGCAGAAGACTGGAAATATTTAAGATCAAAGCTGAAATCAATGAAATTGAGAATAAAAAAACAATAAAAATTGACGAAATAAAGAGCTGATTCTTCGAAAAAATAAATAAAATTGACAGACCCCTAGCTAATCTATCTAAAAGAAGGAGAGAATCAAAGCAAATCAACAAAATCACCAACAGAAAGGGGGTGATCACCACTGACCCCCTTGAAATCAAACCGATTGTCAGAACATATCTTGAAACCTATACTCCTCTAAATCAGATAATCTGGATGACATGGACAAATTTCTAGACACATACAACATCCCCCAATTGACAAAGGATGAAATTGAAATCCTAAACAGCCCAATAACAGGCACTAAAATCCATACAACAATTAAAAGTCTTCCAAAGAAGAAAAGCCCAGGACTTGATGGATTCTCTGCGGAGTTTTACCACACCTTTGAAGAAGAGCTAACACCTCTCCTTATGAAGCTATTCCAAAAAAATTGAAAAAGAGGGAACTCTCCCAAACACTTATTATGAAGCAACCATAACTCTGATACCAAAACCCAACAAAAACACATCAAGAAAAGAAAACTACAGACCAATATACCTCATGAATATTGACATAAAAATCCTTAATAAGTTTCTTGCAAACCACATTCAAAAACACATCAAGAAAATAATTCATCATGATCAAGTGGGCTTCATTCCTGATATGCAAGGCTGGTTCAACATATGCAAATCAATACAAGTAATTCATCACTTAACAGAATTAAGTAATTCATCACTTAAACAGAATTAAGGACAAAAACAAAATTATTTCACTGATCATCTCAATAGATGCAGAAAAGGCCTTCGATAAAATCCAGCACCCATTTATGCTCAAAACTTTAGAGAAAATAGGGATCAAAGGAACTTATCTTAACTTTGTAAAGAGCATATATACCAAACCCTCAGCTAGTATATTACTAAATGGAGAAAAGGTTGAAACCATTTCTGCTGAACTCACAAACAAGACAAGGCTGCCCGCTTTCACCACTTTTATTCAATATAGTCCTTGAGACTCTGGATGGAGCAATCAGACAGGAGGAAGAAATCAAAGGGATAAGAATAGGAAGAGAGGAAGTCAAACTACCCCTTTTTGCTGATGACATGATTCTATATCTGGAAGATCAAAAAAAAAAAAAAACTCCACCAGAAAACTGATAGAGCTTATAAACAGATGTGGCAAAGTAGCAGGCTACAAGATCAACACCCATAAATCAATAGCTTTCCTATATTCCAACAATAATAGGGAAGAAGAAGAAATTAGGAAGTTGGTCCCATTCACAATATACTCTAAAAGAATAAAATACTTGTGAATTAATCTAACAAGAGAAGTAAAAGTCCTCTACAGTGAAAACTATCAAACACTGAAAACAGAAATTGCAGAAGACTTGAGAAGATGGAAAAGTGTTCTATGCTCTTGGTTAGGCAGAATTAACATAATTAAAATGGCCATTCTGCCAAAAACACTGTACTGATTCAATGCAATCCCCATCAAGATTCTAATGTCATTCTTTGTAGATATAGAAAAAGCAATTCTCAAATTCATATGAAACAATAAGAAACCCAGAATAGCCAAAATATTACTAAGCAAGAAAGATGAAACAGATGGTTTTTGCAATACCAGATCTAAAACTATACTATCAGGTTGTAGTATTAAAACAGCATGGTATTGTTATTGAAATAGGAATGAAGACCAATAGAATAGAATAGAAGACTCTGAGACAAAGCCCCAAATCTTTAAACATCTGATCTTTGACAACGGGGGTCAAAATATAACATGGAGGAGAGACAGTCTATTCAACAAATGGTGCTGGACAAACTGGACAGCAACTTGCAGAAAATTGAAATTAGATCCTTATCTCCCACCGTGAGCAAAAATCAATTCTAAATGGATCAAGGAATTAGGAATTAAGCCAGCTACCATACATCTGCTGAAAGAAAAATTAGGACCAACAGTCCAGCATATGGGAGTTGGTAATGACTTCCTAAACAAGGATCCTAAAGTGAAAGAATTAGTCTAAAACCAATGAGTGGGATGCCATTAAACTAAAAAGTTTCTATACAGCCAAGGAAATACTCAAAACAGTCCAGAGACAACCTACAGAATGGGAGAGAATTATGGCCTGTGATCCCTCTGACAGGGGACTAATACTCAAAATTTATATAGAACTCAAAAAACTCAATAACAAAAACACAAACAATCCAATCAATAAATGGGCCAGAGAACTAAACAGAAACTTCTCAACAGAGGACATTGAGCAAACCAATGAATACATGAGAAAGTGTTCTAAATCACTAGCAATCAGAGAAATGCAAATCAAAACTACTTTAAGATTTCACCTCACTCCAGTCAGACTGGCAAAGATGAAGAAGACGAATAATAACAAATGCTGGAGGGCTATGGGGAGATAGGAACACTAGCACACTGTTGGTGGAAATGCAGACTGGTCCAGCCTCTCTGGAAAGCAGAGTGCAGACTCCTCAAAAAATTAGGGTTGGATCCACCATATGACCCAGCTATCCCTCTTCTGGATATTTTCCCAGAGGAGTTAGAATCAGCACATTACAGTGACACAGCAATATCCATGTTCATAGCAGCTCAATTTACAGTAGCTAAATTATGGAACAAACCCAGATGCCCCTCACTGGATGAATGCATTCAAAAGGTATATATATATACAATGGAATTCTACTCAGCTATTAGAAACAATGATATTGCATCTATTGAAGGTAAATGGATGGCATTGGAAGAAATCATGCTGAGCAAAGTTAGTCAAACACAGAGGTCAAGGGTGAATGGTATCCCTCATTTGTGGAGGCTGGAGCTAAACCCAGGCTCAGGAGTAACGTAGACAAACTCATGTATTCAATCTATAGAACAAAAATGCAAAATGTTAATATTTATATGATACAGTTGCAAGATACTTCGTAAGATA
>PVKS010033142.1:0-21959 GCA_004027875.1 Aplodontia rufa
TCTCTCTCTCTCTCTCTCTCTCTCTCTCTCTCTCTCTCTTGTCCTTCTCGACAAAAAGAAAAGAAAAAAGAAAAAAAAGTCATGAAATCCAAAATATTTCTTCAAGGCAGGCAGGCCCTTATCTAAATAGATTTGAGCAGAAGGTCAGGGATTGAGCGCCCCCTGGAGGAGAAGCCAGGCAGCATCCATTTAGAAACAGTCCCATCCGGTCCTGGCTTCCAAGTACTTGTGCTCCTCTCTGGGGCAGCCTGGCTGTTGCCTAAAACAAGCATCGTGTCACTCTAGGCCTCAGTCTGTGCCTGGAATCTAGATGCATGGCCAGCGGCTTGACCAGAGGCACCAGTAGGGAGGATGCTCCTCCAAGTGGGGTCGCTGGTCCCAGTCTGACTTACATAAGCTCTGAGACCTTGGCCAACTGATTTCTCCAACTTCTCATCTGTAGGAAGGGGGTTAAGTGGCAGCGCTGGGAAATTAAAGGTGGTGCACAGTTGGATACTTACTCCTTCGGCTCTTGCAGGACCAGTCCCCGAACTATGATGACCTGCCCAGGCCAGAGACCCCGAGGAAGAGCGCGTGAGCAGGGCACCACCTGAAGAAACACAGGAGACCACTGAGAAGGCTCAGGAAGCTCTCCTGCCTCCAGGAACAGCTTCCCAGGGACAGCACGGGCCATGAGCTTGCAGCCAGGAACTCAGCTCCGCTCCTTCACTTCACACCAAGTGCAGGCCCACCGGAAGCGTCCCTGCCCTCCAGCCAGAGTTCAGTGTCTGAGCACCATGTGCCCCTCCCATGGCCGCATCCTGAGCTGTAATGGGCACCCAGTGGCTCATCCCTCCATCAGCCTATGAGCAACTGGAGGGTGAGGACTGGCTCATCCCTGTCCTAGAGCCTGGCACTGGCTCTGGCCCAGAGAACATCAAATGTCTCTTTTCAGAATAAATGGGGGAAAGGTGACGTGAAAGGGAGTTTCAGCCACAGCTGCCTGGCCCCAGCCCAAAATTTTCCATAAAGGAAGGGAAACTCTGAGGCCAAGGGCATTTCCCACCACAGGGAGCTCCTCAGCCTCCTTCCTAGCTTGTCTTCCCCGCCCTGAGGGAGCAGAGTAGGGACCGCATCTCCGCATCTCCGGCAGCGCCAAGGAGGGAGTATCACTCACCAGCCGGGAACTCTGCAGCAGGAAGGGCTGTCAGGAGAGAAAGAGGCACGAGGAGGCCATTGGTGCTGGCCTGGGGAAAGGGTCCCTCTTGCTACTACTCTTACGCCCTGCGGATGTCTGGGGTGAGTGACTGGAGCCCCAGTGGATCCTTCTGAATCCAGAGTCCCAGCAACTCTGGAGTCACGGGAAGAACCCCCCAGCGGATCTGTCATCCCACACCTTGGCAAGTCCATGGGCCTTATCTCCCCTCTGACACACAAGGCCAATCCCAGCCACTCACAGGGTCGCTCTGAGAATTGAAAACTTCAACTGAAAGGCGCCTCCTGATATGAATTGCAGGAGCTGGTGCCTCCAGGCAGCCAGCCCATCCCCACCCACCTCCCTACAGTGGCCCTGGAGATGGGATGGGAGAGGCCAACCCAGGCTCCCCTTGGGCTGAAAGGAGCCAGCTGAAGCCGCGAGGACTGAGGACCGCAGCAGGAGGGAAGGGGCAGTGGGCCCTGTGCCACATGAGCTGCAGGTCACGCAGGGGAGGTCAGAGGCCGACTCCACCAGTGTGCTCTGTGCTGCCTTGTCCAACCCTGAGTCCAGCCTGGCTCCAGAGACTCACATGTCCAACAGGATACTCTCTGCTGCCCTCCACAAACGGCTGTGTAGGAAGAGAAGGAAGAGCGACATCCAGGACCACTGCGGGCCCAGCTCCCCACCACGCTTGCTGCCCACACAGCTCGTCCATGCCTCCTAAATCTGGGAGTTTGAACCTGTGGATTCCTAGGCCCCATCTCAGTCCTGCTAAATGGGAACCACTGGTGGCAGGTCCCAGAGATCTGCATTCTGAATAAATTAATCAGGGAGAATAGCATAGCCGGCCAGCTGCAGCCAGCTTGAGCCTCCACGAGCCAAGTTATTTGCCTTCGACCTTTGCCCCTCAGTGCAGAACAGACCCACAGCCAGCACTGACTCCTGCCACTGGTCCTGGGTCCACTTTCTGCTGTCACTTGGCTCACAAGGGACACCTCTGTGGGTCTCCTCCCCCTGGGCTATTACTGGTGTTCACACCTTGCTGTCTCCCAGGCTGGGGAGTGAGAGGGTCCCAGACCTGCTCAGGTCTCAGAGGAAGGTAAAGGCCATGACTCCCCAAGCGTTGGCCCCCAAAAGGACTTACACTGATGTTCAGGAATCCAACAGCCTTCACCAAGATGTCACCAAATATGCCCAGCGTGTCCACCCGAGACAGCGGGAGCCGGTAGCGGTACTGGAGAAAGTGCTGTCCGTTTACGCTCACCTGGAGAGGCAGAGGCGCTGGCTCAGCAGCAGCTGCCTTCACTGGCTCATAACTGTGACCCAAGCACTTCCACCCGGATTTCTCCTCTGGGGCTTCACACCAACTCTGAGGTAGCTACTCTTTACAGATGAGTTTAAGTGACCTTCTCAAGGTCCCAGATGGCAGAGCTGGCACCTTCAGTGCCCCTCCCTGCCCCTTCTCAGCAGACCCAGAGCATGATCGCCATCCCCACTGACAGGTGAGGACACCGAGGCTGAAGAGGCTGGGTGCTAAGACTCATCCCTCTGTCCCTTCTCCCTTGCTGCCTTGTCCCTGAAGCTGTCTGAAGATCCCTCCTCTTTCTGGCAGGAATTCACATCAGGGCTCCAAGCCTTGCACACAGGTTCTCTCCGTGTCCCCTGCTGCCTGAGCTGTAGGAAAGGATAATGAAGGTCCCTTCTGCAGGTTGCGGGGAGGATTCGCTGAGCTACGATGGTCAATGGGCTTAGAGAGGCTGCAGTGCAGCCCAGAGGCAGAGCACTTGCTTCCATGCACAAGGCCCTGGGTCTAAGCCCCAGCATGCACCTGACTCTCCCCATAAAAGCAAAGGGCTTGGAATGAGCCTGGCATCTCCAGTGCTTCCTGACTGTGGTCACGGTGTCCTCTCCAGAGCCAGGGCAGCCTGGAGCCAGGCATGGCAGCTTCTCTCCCCATGATGCCACTAAACATAGTGACCTGGGAACTGGCTGAGGGAAGGACTGCAAGGACACAAGCTCTGGACTGCTCAACGCCCATCCCCCCATTCACCTTCACCTCCTCATTCCCGAAGAGAAAGAGGATGAGGAAGCTGTCGCCTCTCTGCAGAGCCACCCCAGGCCACCGGGCCTCCCTTTGCCAGCATCCGTCGTGCAAAGTGTTGCAGATGACGTGGGGCTTGGTGGTGTGGAAGCGAGGGTTGAAGTGGATGGCGATATCCGGCTGGGGACGCAGGCTGCAGCCACACTGGAAGTCCACCTGAAACCTGATGGGGAGGGGAAGGCTCTCACCTGCTGCTCTGGCCAGAGACCCACAGAGATCCCACGGGCAGAGAGGAGCCCCAGCTCGATGCCTCTAAAGCTGAGTGCCAGCACCCCCAGGTGACCCCCTTACCTGTGGGCACCCAGAGGGACCACCCCCTGCAGCATGACCATCTTGCCTGCGTGCAGGCCACCAAAAATGGTTGTGACAAATGGAATCACCTGAACAAGGGGAGAAACCCAGGCATGCAGGTTGGAGAAAGGGCCAGGGACCCCTATGTACAAGGAGTGGGAAGGGAAGAATAGGACAACCCAACTTTCCTACCCTAAACAGAAAATGTCCTTATGGGGAAAAAAATCCATTTCCTCTGAAACCTTCTCAGGCCTTCCTTGGATACACGTATGCCAAGGTCACGTCGCCCTGGGGGGCACAGTCCAGTTCCCTGGGAGCACCAGCCAGCTAGCTCTCCCCAGCTCCTTGTCACTCACTGGATGCCACCTGGTGTCCAGAAGCCTGGTGCTGAGGCTTCTTGAGGACATTTAATGGCCAGAGTGTGGGAACTGTGAGGCAAAAAGCCTGGGAGCTGAGAGCTCACCCCTGCGTGGAGCCCTGAAGGGACTCCTAACTGTGGCCCAGCTGCCTTCCTGGGCCCATCCTGCCCCCACGCTCCCCGCACTTTCCCAACTCCCTTACCTTTCCAGGTGGCTCCTCTGCTCCCCCTCCACCTTGAAGCCTTCTCCAAGCACCATCTGCTTGGGACTGAGTTATTGCTGCCCTCCTCTGAGCTCCCAGGGCACTGCCCTCACTCAGCTGGCTTGGCCTTGGCCTTGGCCCTGGTGAACAGGGTCTGGCTGGCTGCTTCCCCTGGGAGGCCACAGCCCCTCAAAAGCTGAATCCTCATCTCTCCCTTTGTTGGGCTCAGTGCCCGGCCCAGGGTGGTCTCTGCAGAGACATTGGCAGGAGCGTGGACAGAGCAGCAGGTGCGCCCAGGTGTCCCAGGATCCGCCCTCAGGTGTTGCTTTCCAACTGCCAGCACTGTTCAGAAGTCCAAACCACCCAGAAAGAGCTAAGTCCCCAGCACCCTCCTGGTGACAGATTCCAGCCTGTCCACAGGTAGCCAGGGACCCTGTGCAGCTGCTTCAGCCCATGATTCAGGCACCTGGGGAGGTGCTGGGTGACTGTGACCGCCCCCTGTCAAAGCACCCACCTGTAGCTCAGCAGGGCCCAGCAGTTGAGTGGCTTTCACTTCCCAGGCTCCAGGCAGGGAGTGTAATTAACCCAGCTGCCCTCGTGGGAGGAGAGGGCCAAGTCAGGGAAGCGGTAATTAGTGCTTGTTAGTGGGGTGGCTGCTGGGAGCCCAGCCTTCTGTAAGCATTGCCTGGCCGCAGAGTCTCATGGGTACAGATCAGGAGGAGGAAGAGGGGGACCCCCAGCCCCATCTCTGATTAGGAGGCTCCCCTGGAACTGTCCCTTTGGGCAGGAGATGAGGCTGCTGTTCCTAGCAAAGAGTGTCCCCTTGAAGGATCCCACCCACCCCTAGCCTCCCATCCCAGTAGGGGCGCGCATTGGTTCTGCAGGCTCGGCCAATTTCCAACTGCCCAGCAGTCATTCACATGCCAGTGGGAATCAGCTGACCAGCCACTGTGCCAAGCTCAAGAGGGCCTTCCAGAACCCTGGGCAGGTCCTGGGGAAAGCAGGGCCCAAGGCTGAGGTCTCCTTCACCCCACCACCAAGCAGAAGTCTGGGACCAGGGGGCAGGGAGGATCCCTGGGACTAGGAAGCTCCAGAGTAGGGCAGCTGCTCACCGGGTGGAAGACAGGTGGCTGCAGGATGAAGCTGTCAGGAATCGGGTCCAGTTTTTCTCCAGGTGACATGAGGGGCGGAGCAACTCCTATTCCGCTGCAAGACCCCTGCTCCCCTAGATTGACTCACCCTCCCCTGCCAGGGTCCTCAGTGTCCAGGACAACTCTTCCAACTGGCAGTCCCACCTGCGCTCCGGAGGGTCCTAATGCCACTTGGAGCAGACCTGGCACAGTAGGGTCCCCCTACGGGGCCACACTAGCCCAGCCTGGGTGGTGCACAGCAAACCGTACTCTCTGGCTGGATTGCAGGTGTCCTCAGAAACTCGGAGTGCAGGGGCGGGACGCTGGCACTAACTAACCTAGGAACTGGCCCCTCTGGGTCTGGAGCGTGTGGATAACGAGGGAAGCCAGAGGCTGGCTCCTTTGGGACTGGGAGGGTTTGTGTTTCTCAGGCTCACCCGCCCTCCCAGGGTCAGAGCAAGGCGTGGTACACGTGTGCAGGTCCCAGCAGAAGCCCCGCCCAGCCTGGGCCGGCTTCTTCCTTCTAGCACCACCAAACCCTCTGTTCTTTCTCTGTTTCCCTGTCCTTTCCCACCCTTCTTTATCCAAGTTTTACAGTCCCCAGTGGCTCCGAGTGAATAACAGCTGCAAAGGCCAAGGACCAGCTGGGGTCACCAGAAGAAGGGCAATGAGAAAAAAAGTAGGGAGGCGGGGCCCCTTAGGCTCAGGAAAGGCAGCTGGCGCTGTGGGAGCTCCCAGCTGCCCCAGAAGGACACCTGGATTCTTGCTCAGCCTCTGCTCTGAGGTGCTGTGCGCCCTTGGACAAGTCTCTTCTCCTCTCTGGGCTTCCTTTTGTTCACCTGTATTAAGAAGGTGACCACTGCATTGTCTCACGGGAGGCCTGTGTCTGAGAGCCGGGCTCAGATACCTGTGTTTCAGGAAAGTCCTCCAGGTTCTGGGAAGTTTTATTCGGTCATAATGAAGAAAAAATATATGTGTGTCATTTGCAGGAAAATAGAAGGAACTGGAGACCATCATTTTGAGCAA
The DNA here is from genome assembly GCA_004027875.1 of Aplodontia rufa. Taxonomy (NCBI): domain Eukaryota; kingdom Metazoa; phylum Chordata; class Mammalia; order Rodentia; family Aplodontiidae; genus Aplodontia; species Aplodontia rufa. The sequence goes on from PVKS010033142.1 coordinate 6,287, forward strand.
ATTAAGCCAGACTCAAAAAAAAAAATTGTTGCAGGGATAGAGGAGGCCAAACACCCAAGGAATTCCAGGAAGCAGTTGGATTTAAGCAGCGCAGCCTGGTTGGGGGAATTAGGTGTAACAAATCCCAGACCCCAGGCTTGAAAATGCTTTCAGTTTTATACTCAGTGGAAGATCACAAAACATTTATTTTCTTCATTTTGACAATCCAGACAGAAGTTTCCAGAGGTTTCACAAGTCTTACCAAAGAAAGTAGAAGTAGCATCTCTTGGACCGTCAGATCTTTGGGGTAAAGCTCAGCACATAATTCAAACTTTTGTAGGATAGATGAGCACATCGCAGAGACTTTCTGTCCCAGGGGAAGTTACAAACCACAGCCAACTTCTGTGAAAATCTTTCAGACACTTTTGTAAAGATTTTGCTGGTGGGGGCCACCTTAGCCAGTGTAAAGTTGCATTATCACCATAATTAGGTCCTGAAGCCCCCACCCCAGCCTCCATCACAAGAAGTATCCACATCACAAATGGAGGCTACAGGGAAAAAAACAGGGGCTGGAGAAAAGGATCCATGAAAATAGAAGGATAACCAGTAGGATAAAGGAAGGGATCAGGGCAAGGAGAGGGAAAGGTGAGAGGGCACCAGAGAGTGAAATTGTTGTTGTTATATGCGTGAGAATGTGCCACAAGGGAACCCATCATTCTGTACAGTTGAGAGGCACAAAAAAATTTAAAAAATAAACCACACTAGCACAACTCAACTTTAGCCTGAGTTGGGAGGTTGCTGAATCTGACCGTGATGTCAGACTTGGCCGTGGGGAATTCCTGGCAGGACCAGGCTGGGTATAGGGTCAAGTGCATAGGGTAAGAGTAAACAGCTCCAGGGATGGAGGGGAGAGTGCAAACCTGCCCTGGGATAAACCTGTGCTCTAAGCACTTGGAAACTGGTTGGAAATGCAAAATTTGGGGATCCACCCCAACCAGAATGAAGAGGGCTCTGTACCAGCGAGGCCCTGGAGTCTTCATTGTTGCATGCCCTCCAGATGGATCCAGTTCACATCAATGCTTGAGAAGAGCTGGCTGGCTTAGGTCATGACCGAAAGGGCCCTGGGTACTGAGCCAAGGAGTTTGTTCAGATCCTGCTTGGTAGGTGGAGCTAGGTAGCAGAAGGTGTTTGATGGGGAAATTTGATCAGGCAGGGGTGCGTTCAGGAAGAGTAATCTATATTCGCTGGGGAGGAAAAACCAAAGTCAGAGAAACCAGTTGAGCAGGGACGTGGAACCGTACCCGGAAATCAGACCTGTGTTCTAGTCCCAGCCCCAGCAACACAGATCTTGTGAAAAGAAAAAGGAAAAAAAAAATCTGTAAATGTTCAATATAGACACAATTTTTTTGGTTTTGGTTTTGGGGGTTTTTTGTTTGTTTGTTTGTTTTTCAGTATGAAGAGATCCACCCCAGAACCTTGCGCATGCTAGGGAAATGCTCTGCCACTGAGCTACACCCCCAGCTCAGAATTTTAAAAATATTTTCAATCTGTCCTTGACTGAATCTGAGTATGCAGAACCTGCAGATATGGAGGGCTGACTCTCTGTCTAAACAAGCAGAATTGACCAAAGATGAATATCAAGAATATGCAAACAGGGCTGGAGCCGTGGCTCAGCAGTTAAAGTGCTTGCCTGGCATGTGCTAGGACCCAGGTTCGAACCCCAGCACCACATACAGAACAAGTGTCCGAAGAACAAAGGCCAGATGGAAAAATAAACAAATCTGATTCTCTCCTCTCTCTCCCTCTTTCTCTTCTTTAAAAGAAAGAATGTGGGCTGGAGCGGTGGCTCGGTGGTTACAGCACTTGCCTGGCATGCACAGGTATGCGGGTTCGAACCCCAGCACCATGTACACAGCGAAGTCTCTGAGCAACGGAAGCCACATAAAAAACTAAGTGGAAAATTGTTTCTCTCTTTCTCTCTCTCTCACTGTTCTCTCTTTAAAAAAATAAATAAATAAAAATAAATAAATAAAAGAATGTGCTAACCGCTCCTGCAAATCTTTTTTTTTTTTTAATAGAGAGAGGGACAGTGAGAGAGACAGAGAAAGACAGAAACAACTTTATTTAGTTTTTCACATGGCCTTCGTTGCTCCAACACTTAGTTGTGTACGTGGTGCTGGGATTTGAACCCGGGTCCTCGTGCTTGCCAGGCAAGCGCCGAAACCACTGAGCCACCACTCCAGCCCTCCTGCAAATCTTGAAGGAGATAATTTCCAAGAAAAACAGGGAAAAGACATGAACTTCTTTCTTTGTTTTTAGCATACTTACTCTCTGTCTTTCTGAATGCACACAAACACACCTTGCAGGCACCTTGCTCTACAAGAGTGAAAAGCACACTGTATCATGGGTCTTCTGTTGCTACCATGTCATGAGAAATATCCCAGATAGACAAATGTGCTTTGGAAGCACATCTCTTTATTAATTTGTAATACCTTTTCTTTTTATCATTTTTCATATGGTGCTAAGGATCAACCCCAGTGCCTCACACATGCTAGGCAAGGGCTCTGCCACCAAGCTACAACCGCAACCCTAGAAACACATCCTTAAATGACTGTATTGAATTCCACTATTTTGATCTCCTAGAATTTATTCAGTCATCTCCTACTAGTGTTTCCTATAGTGTTTAGGTTGATTGGATTTTTGTAAAAGAGGAAATTTACATGGCTGTTAGATCTTTTTTTTTTTTTTAGGAGAGAAGGACAGCGAGAGAGACAGACAGAATCAATTTTTATTTAGTTTTTCGCATGGCCTTCGTTGCTCTGAGACTTAGTTGTGTACGTGGGTGCTGGGGTTTGAACCCGTGTACGTATGCATGCTGGGCAAGTGCTGTAACCACTGAGCCATTGCTCCAGCCCCTGGTAGATAGATATTTGTGTTTGTGTGTATGTCTCAACTTTGTTAGTGACCCAAACAATACAAATTAAAATTTTTGTAAAATACCATTTTATATACAATCACATGGAAAATTAAGAATTGTAAGAATATTAAGTATTTCTGAAGATGTAAATACACAAACAAGAAGTCTAACACATTGTGGGTAGAAGTTAAATTGATAAAGCCAATCATTTGCTTACCTTCCCACACATTACATCCTGTCTCTTGCACACAAACACCAGGGCACAGTTTGGGATCTTTTCAATTGTTTCCAGCTCTAAATTGAACACTCAAACAAATAGCCAATCAGCTAACGCAGAGGCTTTATCACTGGATTGATAAATCATGGTATAAACACGTAATGGACTGTTTTATAGCAGTGAAAATGAATTACAGAGCAGGGTCTGATGGTGCACACCTGTAATCCCAGCGACTAAGGAGGCTGAGGCAGGAGGAGCACAAGTTTGAGGCCTGTCTCAGCAACTTAATGAGATCCTCATCAATTAAGGGAGACCCTGTCTCAAAAAAATGGCTGGAGATGCAGCTCAGTGGTAGAACACCCTGGATTTCATCTTGAAAGAAAGAAAGATTATAGTTCCATACAACAATGCAGGTAATATCGCAAAAATGGCTTTGAAAGAAGAATATTTCAGAAGAGAACGTGCAACAGTGGGCCATTTCTCTTTGTCTGCTTTGTGCGCTACAACAAAATACCCGCAAAAAACAGAGATTTATTTCTCACAGTTCTGGAGGCTGAGAAGCCCAAGACCTCTACAGCAGATCAGTGTGTGGTGTGGACCCAACTCCGGGTTCGTAGACAGGGACGTCTGCACTGTCACATGACGGAAGGGCTTCCTAGCTTTCTGGGGGCTCCTTTGTAAGTATACTCACCCTCTTCATGAGGGGTCTGCTTTCATGGCCTAATTTCTTCCCAAAGGCCTCACCTGCTAACACCATCTCCTTGGGGGTTAAGATTTCACCCTGTGAACTTTGGAGGCCCCAAATATCTGACCACACATTTTTTATAAAGTTTCAAATATGCAAAAACACAACAGGGTCCTGGGGATGCAAAGAAGGGATTTAGCAACTAAAGAGAAAGGGCATGGCAGGAGCATTAGGAAGCACTTGTAGCCCCAGATACTTCAGCAGCTGAGGCAGGAGGGTGCCAGAGCCTGAGAGTTCAAGGTCAGCCGGGGCACAGTGAGACCCTGTCTCAGAGAACCAGAACCAGAACCAGCAAGGAAGCCGTAGACACAGAACTCAGGCTGCCAGGAGCAGGGAAGAAGGGTAAAAGATGAACATAGCTGCTGTGCTGCATTTCCCCCAAATAAAACCTGCCTAGGCTTTTATTGCGCAGTAAGCATGGGTCCCTAATCACTGCGGGAATCAAGAGGAGCAGGGAGTGACAAGATGAATGTTTGTTCCTTAAAATCTGTTCATGATCACAAAAGAGAGTGAAAAACCAAAAAGCCAAATCCCACTCCCACAGGCTAACTCCCCCCATTCTAACCGGTGCCATCAAAATAACACCTTGCTTCTGGCCCCCGGGATCCTGAAGGCTACAGCAACAGACAGGATAAATGCTGCCACCGCTGCTGTCCCCTTCACCCGCATCACAGAGGGAGGAAGGGACTCCAAGAGGTCAGGCCACCCAGGAAAGACAACAAACAGGCCAGGAAGGAATGAACAACAGGGCTGAGCTATAGGTGTAAAAGTCCCAGAGGAGAAAACCTGGACGCTAGACACAGGAATGACAACCGACTTTACTGAGTCACCACTGGCAGAGAGCAGAGCTCAATTGCAATTTGTGCAGAGGTGATGGGTGCTTCGCAGGGAGATGAGGCAGCAGGGCTGGGGTGAGAGTGGTTCCTAGAGTCAGGGAAGTGAAAAGCTATGGAGAGCTGATCCCTGTAAGTGCAATGAGGCAGCTGAGTCCGCTCCCTAGCAACTACTGAAACTAAGATCTTCCCTCCCAGAGGACCTGGGGGCAGCTGCCCTGTCCTTTCTGAGCATTGCATTCCAAAGCCATGGCTTTCAGGTACTTGAGAAAGATGCTTCTGGGTTATAAGATGCGCGCGCACACCCCTTAAGACGTGTGAGGATGAATTTGTAATTTAAGACTTTTTGGTAAATGCAAGAAGAATGGGTTTATCGTGTGGCCGTGGCTGGAACAGGAAGCAAATTCTCCCAGAAGGCAGAGTTTCTCGCACAGGCAATTGAGCAGGGATTGGGGTCATCCTAGGGACAGAGCTTCGTGTTGCTAGAGGCCACGGGAGGGTTTGGTGCTCTGTTAGTGCCAGGGTCTCGATGCAGTCATTAATGCCCAGGGTGCTGCAGCTCTCACAAGCCCACTGTTGCACAGAGAGAGAGGAAAAGAGCAGGGGACATAGGAGCATCTGTCCACCGAGAACCAATGGAAGAGAAAGGAAGAATGAGAGGAAGCAGAGAGGCCATGTGTACGACACACGCAGGGAAGAAGAGAAGTAAATAGAACTTCCACCATCAAAACCCCCATCTTGTTTTAGTTCAAACCCTCCAGAAGCATAGCTGAAGACCAGTTGCCCCCTAAAGCTGGGATCTCCCACATTGATCCTTGGGAATCAATCTTCGGAAGTGGTGTTAGACGCATGAGAAGGAGCCCACCCCATCCCCAGAATGCAACACCTCAATCCAGACATGTGTCTACCCGCCTCAGCTAACAGGAGGGGGACCCCATCAGCAGGGTCACTATGAGACACCCCAGTGCCCGGAACAGTCTGGCAGGTTCTTAGTTAACACTATGGGCTGCATCCTGGTGACCCCATTAGAAATCATGAATTTTCCCTCCCACCTCCCCTCTTTCACCCTAACCCTTCTCCTCCCTTACCAAAGAAGAGCCAAATCCTCCCCTTCCTGCATCACTGGTGCATTGGCTATGGTGCAATCATCCCTGGACACTAAAGAGGGAGGATTCAGGAACACACTGCTCTTCAACAGAGAGGACTTCAGAAGCAAATGTGCAGCCATGTCGGGGGAGGCTCCCTGCCAGATCCTCCTCCCTCTGAGATTCAGAGTTCCAAAATGACTCGGCATTACGGAAACACCCATCAACACATTATATGAATTGAAAAATGACCAATTTTTTACATATATGATTTTTTAATTTTTTATTAAGGAGTTGAGTTATTGTACAATCATAAATGCCTATGAAGTAACAATATGATATGCATTTGTTCTTAAAACCAGATCCCAGTCTCTTAATTCTTCTATATTTCATCCCTACAAAAAATATAAATGTTTAGATTGTGAATTTTCCAGAAGTAAATGACCACATAGGTACATATATGATTTTTTAAATGTTTGCTGTCACCTAAAAGAAGTTTTTTAGAGTAGAACATAGTTTTTCAAATTCTTTTAGAGCAAAAGCTGGCAAACTATGGTCAAGAAGCCAAATCTAGCCTGCCACCTGTTTTTACAAAAATAAAGAAATGAAAACAAATAAAGTTTTATTGAAACATAGCCTTGCCTGTTTGTCTACACACTATGACTGCTCTCCTGCTACAAAACTACAGTGGTGGAGTAATGAGAGACCAGAGACCATCTGGTACACAGAATCTGAAATGCTTCCTATTGACTCTGTGTAGAAAAAAATATTGGCCCAACATGACCAGGGTTCCCTTCCTCCTGGTTCACTTCCCTCTGCCAGTTACCCTTATCCCCCAGTTCACTGACAAACTGCAACTCAGGTTCCACTGCCAGAAGAATATTGATCAGGCTCAACTGGTATCACCTCTTCTATGAAGCCTTCCTTGATCAGAGCCTGGGCACAGAAGATGCCCGGGTTCAAATCCCAGCTCTGCACTGCAGCTGACATGTACTAACACCTAATAGTTAAATGAGTTTGCATCCATGTCTAGAGCTCTGTAAGCCTCAGTTTCCCCATCTATACAGAAGGGATAAGAACACCTGTCTCCAGGGCTACGGTCATCTCAGGACCAGACTACCGGACAGAGCAAGGGAACAGGCATGATTGTCCTGTCTGGGACTCACTTCCCCGGCCGTCAGCCCTCTAACTGTGCTGATCCGCTTTGCCAGAGTTCCTATTTGTCTCCCCATCCTCATCCAAACCCCCAAGTAACATCCGCAAGGTCAGGGATTCCATCTTTGTGACTTTGTCTTGTTTGTGTCATGGCCACCATGGCCAAGCCACAGCAAGTGCCCAGCCACTGTCAACAGGGGAATGAATGCTCTGGTTCCTGGGAAAGGGAACACAGGTCGAGGACACACCTGGTCATTACAGCTCGTTCACAAAGTGCGCGCAGTTGTGGCTGGTCTGTGAATGGTGAATTTCCTTACCCACCTTTCCCTCTGCCCGCTGGACAGTTTTCTTGGGAGAAAGTGGTGAACACTCTTCATCGTGTTTTTATTGACCCGGTATTTGCCTCTTACAACCACTACCGACAGCAGCTCCTCCTTCACCATGACTCATCTGCCGGGGCAGACAAGATGATGGCCTAGTGACTTCACCTGTGGAAACTGAATCCAGGACTGGGCAGGGCCACAGAGCTCAGCACCAGCCCCGAGCCAGACAGCCTCGCTGCCCTAGGCACCACCAATAAAGATGACCCTTGCAGGCACCTGCCCATCCTGCCTGGCTTCAAACTCAAGAACTGGTCAGGGCTGGAGCAGTGGCTCAGGGATGACACTGCCTGCCTGGCATGTGTGAGGACGTTGGTTCAAGCCCCAGCACCACGCACACACAAAGTATTGGAACAACAAAAGCCAGGTGAAAAACTAAATAAAATTGATTCTCTCTCTCTCTCTCTCTCTCACTGTCCATTTCCCTCTTAAAAAAAAAAATGAACTGGTGAGACCCAAGCCTATGGCACTATGGGGAAGTCACCCAGGACCCCTGCAGCCTGTTGTGTTCATGCTTATAATAAAGGAAGTCCGTTCTAAAGGACGCGGGCATCCACATGTCCCTGAAGGGCTCAGCAGGTGAGCTGAGTGGTGCAGGGCAGAGACAGCTACGTCCTACTCCAACTTCTCAGTAACCTGCGGCCAGGGAAAACGCCATTCAACCTCCCCAGCCAGGACCCGGGAACTTCAGCAGGTTAGGGTGGCATTTTGAAACGGTAAGGAAGGACCAGCAGAGCAAGGCAGAGACGTCATTCGGGACCCCAAGATCCCACACTGAGGCACTCACAGTGTGGCATTAAGACAGTTCCTGCCCATACTGGGGCCCTATACGTACCATTTAGAAACTGAAGAACTTGGGCCAGGTGATGTTTACACCCTCCAGCTTGAAATTCTCTGATTTGTCTCTATAAAGGTATTATGGTTTGAATGTAGCTATTTCCCAAATGCAATGATTGGATTATGGGCAGTGCTATCTAATCCAATGATTGATCGATCCTACATATTAACCTGGTGGTGACTGTGGCAGGTGGAGTGTGGCGGAGGAGATGGGTTTATATTTTGGCCCTGGAGAGCAGAGAGCATGCTCTCCCACTCTCCCTCTCTTCTCTCTCTCTCTCCTCTTTACTTTCTCATAGCCGTATCCTTTCTCATTCCTGGGAAGAACATGGCAAAATGATGGATTCAGCTAGCAGATGTTACAAAATACATAGAAACTACACCCTAGTCCTAGAACAGCTATGGGGTGGTCTGGTTCCTAGAGAACAGGACACAGGCTGAAAACACCCCTGGCCACTGTGGGTGACCATGCAGCTCATTCACAGAGCACGCATGCTTCTTGAGTGTTTACAGAAACTCGATCATCTGACCACTCCTTACAGACATGCCTGGCCACAATATCTTCTGTCTGCTTCATGATGAGAAAAACCCAACCTTCAGTAGGTAAATTCCCCTAAAAAATATTCTGAATGTATTACCCTGCATTTAGAACTTTTTTCTTTAGAATCGCAACCAACTGCATCTTGGGATCATTTGGAAAAGTACCTTGCAGAAACTCCCCTATTACCACTTTTGGGAAATCTCAGTCGTGGGTGGAACAGGGAACTCTCCTTTTACGTATTGTGGTGTTGGTTGCATAACTGTATCCATCTGTGAGCACTTAGAGAACTGTATACCGAAACAGGTCAACTATATGATTTGTAAACTACTCCTCAGTAAGTTTTGTTTTTGTTTTGGGGGGGTTTCTGTTGTTCTTTCTGTTGTTTTGTTTTTAGAGAGAGAAAGAGAGAATCAATTTTAGTTTTCATCTGGTTTTGTTGCTCTGACACTTAGTTGTGTACGTGATGCTGGGGTTGGAACCTGGTTCCCTACGCGTGCCAGGCAAGTGCAGTAACTGCTGAGCCGCTGCTTCAGTCCCAACTCCTCAATCAGTTTAACTTTAAAATGAAATTTGAGCTCGATGTGGTGGCCTATGCCTATAGTCCCAGGTATCAGGAGGCTGAGGAAGGAGGATCACAAGTGATATTCCAATCTGGGCAACTTAGCAAGACCCTGTCTCAAATTTTTAAAAATATACTAAAAAAAACAACTGGAGATATAGCTTGGGGTAGAGCACATGCTGAGCCGGTGTGAGGGCCTGGGTTTTATCCTCATATTAAAAGAAAGAAAAACCCACGAAATTTAAACGTATGCATTTGAAAAGAAACCAGAATTGAGGCCATAGTCAGACTATACCCTAAAACAAAGTCCTACAATCACAAGATCTAAGCTTAAACCGTCTTGAATTCTACTAGATGTAATCCATAATGATAACCAAAATACACTACTTTTACTTCAGCATGATCTTGTAGCTTCCTAGCCAACGAACTACAAGTTCACGTAGCACTCATAACTTGAGTTATTGGAAGTCTCTAGTAGCCAATCACAATAGACAGAAAAGAAGTTTCTCATTCATGCTTTATAAACTGAGCTATAACTGATGTGAACCAAGATTCTTCCACTTTCAAGACAGACATGGTGGCGCACACCTGTAATCCCAGCAGCTCAGGAGGCTGACACCTGAGATCACCAGTTCACAGCCAGCCTTAGCTCTTCAGCAAGGCACTAAGGCACTGTCTCAAAATAAAAACTAAAAAGGGCTGAGCTTGTGGCTCAGCGGATTTAAAATCTAATGCCCCTCCGCCTTTGGAGAATCCCCTCTCTGATCTTAGCTAGAATATCACTCCCCGTGTTCCTCCTTTTCTTAAAGCCTGGTTTGAGTAATAAAAGTCCTCGGGGAGGTGTCAGGATACAGGGAGCACTCAGGAAATGTGATGCTCCTGAGCCCAAGGGGAAGAGCATGTGAAAGGGGAATGGAGGGAACAAGGGAAACAGGAGCTGGCGCTGTGTGTGGTGACAAGGGACACCCGCCAGTCCTCCACCACCTCTCACACAGCTGTGTGCCATCTTCCTGAACTTGCCTCCCCAGCTTGTCCCACCCGCAGAGCACAGTGAGGCCCAGGAGGTGCACATGGGTGGCACAGCGAGGGCTGCCCAGCCTGCACAGACCGCTGCTGCCCTTCAGGAAACCCAGAGGGGCCGGAGGAAGGTGGCTGGAGGAGGGATTGGAAAACTCAAACCCAGCCCATGTTGCCCCTGGGCTTCGGTGGAGCCCAGCCACACGGAGCAGCTAAGGCACGGAAGCCTCTGGGCTCTTGGCCCAAAACCATGGCTCCATTCCCACTGAGACAGTTTAGGATGTTGTGTCCAGATCGCGAATCCCCAAAGACCACCAGGGAGCCCTCTCCGATGCAAAAGCAAGAGGGCCTCTATGGCAAGCTCGAGCTTGGGCTCACAGCGTTCTCTGACGCAGCAGGTACCGGCTGAGAGCCCCGAGTCTCGATTCAGCGGGATTTTTATGAGCCCCACAGTAGAGCAGGAAATTTGAACAAAGCAAAGTACACGATTGGCTGATCTTTCAACATACATGGTTTGGCATGTTTCCATTGGCTTAGGGTACCATTGGCTTAATTTATTGACTTTGATGGTTTGGAATGTTAGGCATTGGCTTGTCAGCTCCCGATCAGTTGTTTGCCAAAGGCCAGTCCTAATCTTGACTTATGTGGTATGCTCTTTGTTCTAGTGGCCTTCCTGGAATTGGCTGAGCTCCAGGAAATAGAACCCTAGGCCTGAAATTTTTCTTGCCCTAAACGCAACCTGTCATGGCCGTGGTTCGGCTCCCTTTTCAAGGAGAGATAGTAAAATGGCTAGGGAGTCAGGACACTGGGCCCCATTCAACCATACCTAGAAGCTGGCCAGTAGAGAGCCATCAACTAAGCTCAGGGCCTTCATATGCAAATGACCATGAGGCTCACCTGTGGGAGCAACTCCTTTATCCCAGAGAGAGGGAAACTAAGAACTGGGGGTGGATACAGATGGGAACTTGGAAAGAATTGCTACCTGTCTTGCATGGATTTTAACCAATGACTTTGGCCCTTAGTTTCAATGCCTGTTTTGCATAGATTTCAACCAATGATGTAGATGCATTTCTCAATGCCTGTTTCGCATGAATGTTAATTATGCTCAGACCTCAAATCATTATAACCCCTGGCCTAACCTCCATTAGATGGTGTCCTGCTTCCAGGTACCCTTGCGGGGTCTCTGCTCTCCTTCCTTAAATAAATCCTACTCCTTTTACTCCTCCTTTCATGGTTGTCTGTGGATTTTATTCTTCAAATTCGTAAGACAAAAGCTCAGATGATTGGCACTGAATTCCCGGGGTGAATTTCCACCAAACCAAGAGCTGCAACACCCAGCTTTTAGCTGTGGAGCTGCTAACACTATTTCGGCTCCAGAAACCTGCAGCCAGACCAAATTTCCAGTTTTAGCTGGGAATGGATGCAAACACTAGAAACGGGCTATTTTGGCCGCTGGAATCTGTAGTCGGCCCAGACTCCATTTGCCAAGGGGAGCAGAGAATCTGGCCTCATCTCAAAAACCCCGCATCACCACCATGTCTAGAGACCAGACCCACAGGCTCCCCGAACCTTCTATCCCACAGGTGTAGACCATCAAGGAAGCACACAATTCCTGCTAATGGAAAGGGCTATTGCTTTTGTTTGTTTGTTTGTTTGTTTAAGAGAGAGGGACAGCGAGAGGGAGAGAAAGAGAGAAACAATCTTATTCAGTCTTTCTTGTGGCCTTCGTTGCTTGGACACTTCGTTGAGTATGTGGAGCTGGGGTTCGAACCCGCATCCTCACACATGCCAGGCAAGCATCATAACCACTGAGCCACTGCTCCAGCCCAGTAATGTTGTCTTTTAAATAAAGGCTGTTAAAACTTTTCTAGGGACTCATGGAAGGCATGCTTCTCTTCAGACTGGTTGTGCCTTGCTACCTACACCTCCAACCTTCTGTTGGCTTTAACTTTTATTTTCCCTCTGACTCCATCCAAGCATTCAAGTAGACTGGAAAAATGCCCATGTTTTAAGCCAAGATGAGAAGGGAAACAAGCAGGATCATGTAGGTGTGGGGAAGGCAGGATAGAGGGACAGAGCCCAAGGGAGAGGTCTGGAGGAGCGGGGAGTTCACACCTGCAATGAGGACCGAGCATCACCAGAACAGGCGGACTCTTCCACCAACACTGAAGACAGCCACACTACCTGGACCAGGTTGCCAGACACACTCCCCACATTGCAACCAAGTGAGCCTGCGTGGCCAAGGTCCTTGTCCTCTCCCCGCCACCTGCAGATCAGAAACTCATTCATTCTAGACCAACAGAAACCAAAGCCTGATACCTCCTGGGCTGAAGAGGCTGCTTCCTCAGGGCACCAATGTGCTCCCCCACCCAAGCCCCAAATAAGTGACTCTCTCCTGACACCCACTTGTCACTGTCACTTCCTGGACAAATCACACAGCAAGGGGTGGGTGGTACTGGGGAGGCAGCACAGTGTCCTCACTGTGGGGCATGTGGGCAGAAGCAAGGGCCACCTGTCACCTTCTTCAGGCTCTCAGGACAAGACAGAGCTTCCGTGTGAGCTCACAGCAGGACTGAACTGAAACAGGAAACTCCGACTTCAGGATGCACAAGGGCCCTGCAGAACCGCGACTCCCATAGCCCCTGCTGCTCCTGTGGATGCCTGGCCTCTCAGCCTCTCCATGCCATTGTCCTTGGGTTGCAGACTCCTCCAGCTCTTCCCACCCTCATTTTGGAAGGAGAGAGTGGGGTTGGGCTCAGCTAATGCCCTCATGGCCCCTCTGTCCTGAGCCCTGTGGGCAGGCCCCCACCTGGCCACACTGGGTGTCTTTGGAGTAGCTGACCTTGAACCACATGGTCTCAGTTTGCCCCATGGGTGCCAGCCCCTTGCAGCCCCATTTCCTGAGCAGGAGGACTTGGAGGGCCCTGCTGGCTGAAGGGGTCACAGGTGAGGTGGGCACAGGGACTTCCTGGGGTGTGCAGGGCAGAGGCAGAAGAATGCCACCATCCTCATGCCAGGACTTGTTTCTCCTCAGCTAATCCAGTGAGTGCAGGGTCAGAAACTCAGGCCCAGGAGCCACGTGAGACGAGGGTCTGCTGCCGAGGTGGGTGCAGTTGGAATCCTGCCTGTCCCCAACTCATGCACACAGCTGCTGAGAGGAAAAGAGGCCCAAGTGCTCCCAGCTGGGCAGAGAATGGGACAGAGCTAGGCCACACTCCCAGGCTGCTGGGGACACTAGGACTGCAGCCTGAAGGTGCGCGTTTCTGTTTTCCATGTATTTGCTCCTACTACTATTGAGAAGACTGAATATAAAAGATGAGCCTCTCTGCTCCCCAGCATCCAGTTCCTCCCCAAAAGATGATATGGTCAGTCTACTCATATCCTCCAGGAACATCTTAAGTACACATATTTTAATGAGTTTTGTGAAACCTTACTTCTATATATATTGTGTGAACGTAAGATATAAAAACAATAATAAAATACCCATGTACCAACAACCTCATCAAAGAAATAGAAAAATATCAGAAGTGAGCCTCATGTCAAACAAAACCCAGTTCCCATGCTCATGGCAGCTGCAGTGGCTCATTTGATGTTTCCACTTGACTGTGTCCTGGGCTTATCGCGGGGTGTCTGTGAGGGTCTTTCCAGATGATGTCGGCATTGAGTCGGTGACTGAGCAAGGCAGAGCGCCATCCCTACTGTAGGTGGGCGTCATCCCGTCCGTCAGTGGAGACCCAGACAGATCAACAGGTGGAGGAAGGAGGAGTTTGCTGCTTTTTCCTGCCTCTGCTTGTGTGGGGACAGCTCCTCCCACTTCCCACCCTTGCGCTGGGATTTACAGCCTGGGCTCACCTGGTTCTCAGACCAAATTACACCACTGGCTTCTGAGTCTCCAGCGTCTCCAGCTTGCAGACAGCAGATGGTGGCACTTCCCAGCCTCCACAGGTGCATGAGCCAGCTCCGCACACAAAGCTGCCGATAGATAGAAGATAGACAATAGATAGATTAGATGATAGATGATGATACTAGATAGATATAGATGATAGATAAAAAGATGATAGATAGATGATAGATATAGATAGATAGATAGATGATAGATAGATAGATGATAGATGATAGATAGATACATACATACATACATACATAGTCTTCCACTGGTTGTGTTTGTCTGGAGAGCCCTAACACAGCAGAATTCTTCACTGATAATGAAAAGGTGATGCCACCCAAATGTCTATCAGCTGGTGAATGGGTAAAGAAAACATGATATTCCCACGCAGAGGAAATATTATTCAACTAAAATAAAGGAAGTACTGACTCATGCTGCGAAGTGGAACAGACTGAAAGCGTACTTCGTGAAAGAAGCTGGTCACAAAGCTGATAGCTCCTAACTCGGTTCCCACGCGCTGCCGGCACGGGCTCTGAGAGACAGGAAGTAGATTAGTGACTGCAGTGACTCTTCAGGGCTGGAAGGCGTGGAGGCTCAGGGTCAGGGTTTCTTTCTTGGTGATGAGAATGTTTGTGATGGATTGTGGGAACAGCGTCACAACTGTTGATACACTAAAATCCACTGAATTATGCATTTTAAATGAGTGCACTGTGTGATATGTGAATTATTTCCCAATAAAGCTGTTACCAGAAATAATTAACCTCCTGTTACTTTGCTGAATTTTATGTCTACTTTACTTTTGATTTTATATTTTCTTTGCTTTTATAGTTTTAAGTAAGCATATCCCTTAGCAATAAATAAATGTAACTCATAATACTATTGACTGTACCTTTTGAATTTTGTAAAAATGGAATCAGACTTTGTACATCCTACAATTTGATGTTCTTCTCCAGATGAGTTTCCTCATCTGAGTTGATGAACTACAGCAATGGTCCACCTGTTTTACTGGTGCTCCTATTGTAGCATGACACACAGTTTACTTAAGCTGTCTGTAGTCCGTGGACATTGGGGTGTTCCCAGTGTGCCACTGTCCTGACGAGACTGCCGTGGGCACCCTCCCCCAGTCTCCTGGGTACCTGGGCCAGCTTTGCTCTCAGCAGACACCTTAAACTTTTTTGATCAACACTCACCACAAGAAATACATTTAGGATATAATGCATCCTAAATGGGTATATATAGATATAATCAGGTATATAACTATAACAAAAGTCTTAACAAAAATAACTTATCTGTACTAAATGAGGTAGACTTTGATCAATTCTGTCTTCAATCATTCTATTTCATTATTTAATTAATAAAAATTTAGGGGGTTGGAGATTTACCTCAGTGGCAGAGCACTTGCCTAGCATGGGTAAGGCTCCGAGTTTGGTTCTCAGCTCTAAAAAAAAAATTTAGTCTGTGACCCACTCAATTGAAGAAATCAGCCTTAATGGTCACAACCCTAAGCTTCCAGATGTAGGGC
>PVKS010033143.1:0-21938 GCA_004027875.1 Aplodontia rufa
CAAAATAGGTCAAAGCTTATTCAGCAAATGGTGCTGGACAAACTGGACAGCCACTTGGAGAAAATTGAAATTATATCCTTATCTCTTACCTTGTACAAAAATCAAATCTAAGTGGATCAAGGAACTAGAAATTAAACCAGCTACCATACAACTGCTAAGAAAAGTTAGGACCAATATTCCAACATCTGGGAAGAGGCGAGACTTTCTCAACAAGACTCCTAAAGTGAAAGAATTAAAGTAAAAAATCAATGAGTGGGATGCCATTAAACTAAAAAGCTTTTGCTCAGCCAAGGAATTGGTCAAAATTGTCAAGAGACAACTTACAGAATGGGAGCTAATCATGACCTGTGATTCTTCCGACAGGGGACTAATATCCAAATTTACAAAGAACTCAAAATAACTAATATTAAAAACACAAGCAATCCAATCAATAAATGTGCCAAAGAGCTAAATAGAAACTTCTCAACAGAGGAAATTGAGCTAGTCAATGAATATCTGAGAAAGTGTTCTAAATCACTAGTAATCAGAGAAATGCAAATCAAAACTACATTGAGATTTCACCTCTAGTCAGATTGGCAAAAATGGAGAATATTAATAATAACAGATGCTGGAGGGGTTGTGGGGAGATAAGAACACTAGCACACTGTTGTTGGAATTGCAGACTAGTATAGCTACTGTGGAAAGCAGTGTGGTGAATCCTCAAAAAATTAGGAATGGACACACCATATGACCCAGCTATCCCTCTTCTGGGTATTTTCCCAGAGGAGTTAGAATCAGCACATTACAGAGACACAGCAAAAATTATGTTCATAGCAGCTCAATTTGCAATAGCTAAACTATAGAACCATCCCAGATGCCCCTCACGAGATGAATGGATCCACAAACTGTAGTACACACACACACACACACGCACACACACAATGGAATTCTACTCAGCAATTAGAAACAATAACATTGCAGCCTTTGAAGGTAAATGGATGGTGATGGAAGAAATCATCCTGAGCCAAGTTAGGCAAACCCAGAGAGTCAAGGGTCAAATGTTTTCACTCATTTGTGGAGACTGGAGCTAAATCCAGGTCTGTGTGAAAGGTAGTCAACTTCATATATTAGACCCAGCAAAGGCATAACAACACATAATCTGGGACAACCAAAGACATATAGCAGGGAGAGGAGGGTAGGGTAGGTCGGGGAGAGGAGAGGGAGGGAGAATAGGGAGAGATCTAGGGAGACAATCAACAATGTAGCCTACTCTTTTTACCCTCCTTAGAATCCACATAATACTTATGCAATCATTTAATTCTGGAAAACTTACAATCTAAACATTTATATTGTTTGTAGGGGTGAAATACAGAAAATTCAAGAGACTGTGGATAATGTGGGGTAATTCTGGTTTAAGAATATATGCATATCATATTGTTATTTTATATGCATTTATGATTGTATAATAACTCAACTCCTTAATAAAAATTTTTTAAAAAGGTGCTGTCTGTTGTATGTTATATGTTTGGCTTTCTTTCGACTACTTTGCATTGGACTGCATAACCAGCCCTTTCAATGATTATGTGACATTTTCTTGTATGGATATTCTGTAGTGAAATCATATTCACCCTCACTGTTTGGTACTTGGGCTCTTTTATTATTGTTAGTTGCTATTTTTGCCATTAGAAACAGAATAGTGCTCTGGACATTTTGTTTACTTTAATACTTGGACTACTACCAACAACTATTCAGTCAAAATGTGTGAGCATTTTTGTGACTTGTGTTACTAATTGCTTTTACTCATCTATCAGCAAAATACAAGCAAACCAGTATCATTCAATTCCATCTATTTCAAAGGAAACATTAAAAAAACTTGTACATATTTTAAAAAGCAAATATTGCTATTTCATTGTTGCATGATTTTGCATTTTGTAGTTTACTATTTCATCATATTAGGTATTGTCTTGTACCTGAACAGGCTGTTTCTGAGCTAGCCTATTGGAATTACAGTTTTCCAGGCTATGTTATTTGTGTTCTTCCAAGGTAAAGATATTGATTGTATTATGAGCACATAATTCTTGCAAATAGCTTTTCATAGTGTATTGCTCATGTTTAAATCTATTTTTAAATACCCCCTTTGTCATAGGATATGGTGTGCAATATTACATTTATTTAAATGGAGATAAACATTTATCTGATGGTTTTTTTCAACTCAATGATGTGCTCTGTGACGCAGAGTCACATAAAGTGCACATACACACATATACTTCCAACAGATGCATTTTGCACAGTCAGCTATCAGATGGCTGGACTCATGGCTCCCCTATGGTCTGGATTTCTCACATCCTCCATCCTGAATATCCTCTTGTTTTCTCCAAAGACTTCATTCTCCGTTGCTACCTCTTTCTACTTCAAATTCCTTCAACATCAACTAGCTCTATCCACAGTGTATCCCGTATTGTTACTTAACTGTCCCTCACCTATGGTTTGTCTATGTAACAGAAACATTAATGCTTAGGACTGAAGCCATAACTTATTACCTTTTAGTATCTTTCAACAGCAAATGGTTGCCTGAAAAACAGCCCTCTGAACGGGGAGTAGCCGGTGTTGCATGTGGAGTACAGTGGCAGAATAGAGTGGGGGAGCCAAGGAGTCTGCAACATTTTCGTAAATCTAGATACAGGAATCTTACTTTAAAGATAATTTAGAGACTGTCCTCAGGAGAAGTGACCAGCTTAGTAGGAAGTGCTCTAACCCACACTATCACACAAAGGACAAATAAGCTTTTGGCTTCATTCTCTGTATCCAGAAATGGGCAACCTCCTGGTCATGTTGAGGAAACTGAGGCAGCTTACCAGGTTTTCATTTAGGCATTTTCTAGGAGACCTCTTAGACTTTTATATTCTTCTTGAGTAATGTTTCAGAATCTTGAATCTAGAAATTGAGGTAGGAGACAGGAGTCAAATTCTGAGGCTGTGAATAAGGGTCTGATTTATAAAGCGGGATCTCATCTTAGAGCAGAGGAATGAGGGCTGCAGCTTCAGATGGTGGCAGCACTGTATGCACCGTCCTGGGGACCAGAACACTTGGCAAGGTGCTGCTCGATGTTGTGATAGGCCTTTGAGGGGGACTTTTCAATTCATAAAAGGAAAGCTGCAATTCTAGGGTGGTTGTGATGGGGAAGAGGAGCTGACATAGAAATACAACCAGGATCTAGCACCAGGGAGCAAAAGTGTTTATGAGATAACACAATTTAGTGAATTTCTGTACATGTTACACTGGCTGAAGCTTCTGTCCTTTAGAAAACTCCCACTTTTAATCATTATACCATCATTTTTTTTAACTGATGGAGAAGTAGTACTCTGTAAGAATAGGTATGTATAGGAAGAACATTAGCCTCCCTTGCTCCTTCCACTACCTGCACCCCACCCCACTTCCATACATTCAGAGGAATCCTGCAAGCTTGGTAGCCTGCCAGGGATAAACAGAAATATGACACAATCAGCAGACCCTGGAAATCACCTGATAGTTTATCTTAAATGTCCTCCTCATCTTTTTAATTTTTATTGTAATTTTCTTTTGCTATTCCAGGCAGAGGTAGGCTTGTGTAGATATATTGAGGCATTTTTACTATATTTCTCTGCTCAATTACAATTCTAGGGCCCAAATGTGTTTCATAAATTAGAATCCTATTGCAAAGTTGGCTTAGGATTTCAAAGATCTTCAGATCCCCAAGTGATCTATCAAAATTCATAGTGTATCATAATATTGATCAATATCTATGGGACTTTCTGCGCAACTTAGGTTAGTGTTGGATAGAATAGATTATAGGGCATTTGCTTCTGGGCCCTACTTTTATCAGGTACTGTGAGTACAAGAGAATTGTACCTACAGGCAAGGAACCTTCACACCAGTCCAATTTTGACACAAGACAGAAGGGAAGGGCCTATGATACATGACAACCACAGCCATTTCTGGTGGTACCTAGATGCCAACATGAGTCAAGCAAGTATTCTAATATCTCTTGAAATTTGTTTTCCTTTTGACATTTCTCTAATATTTACATAAAAATAAATAGCAATTTATATTATATACACTGTGCTAACAAACTTTTCATACCAAAATCTACATAATTCCTTCAGTTTAAGAGAAATACATTGGTAGCTTCCATAAATTACATACTCTCTTTTACCCAAATACAATTTTAAAAAGAACTGCTTCAAGTTTACCTTCTCCTTAACAGCTGTTTCTTCTTGAAGGTTTTCTCCCGATACTCCACTTGAAGCTGGTTCAAAAAGGACAGTGTTAGCTCAACTACTGAAACCTGTCACAATTTCAATTAATCCAACTACCAAATTAGACCACGTTCAACTCACTTAACACCTGGGATCTTGAATCTGACATTGATGGGAAGGGTCGCTTTTTTGAAAAGGTGTAAATGCCTTTTATTATAAAGAGTATGTAATAAATGTACAGAAAGTTTGAAAAGCAGGGAGATAGGATCAACTATTATCCACTATCCTGAAATACTTTTAATATGTATTAGGAGTGCCAGGGACATTGGTAAGCAATGAGGATACATAAGAAAGCACAGTAATTTTAAGATCCCATGCCCCTTTGGAGTTTTTAGTTAGAACAGCAGACTAGCAAACATACAAACAAAATCAACTTAACAAAAATAGGACAGCACATATTGGGGTATGGGAGCACACAGGAGAGTCACTCAGTAAAGTTTTGCGGACCTGGAATTACTACTGATGGTTCTCTGGAAAAAGAAAAAAACAACAACTAAGATTAAAGGGATAAGGATTTAGCTGTATGGGATGGAGACCTGTGGGTAACGGGATATTAAGAGGGTTTCAGGCAGAAGGAATGTTATTGTGGAAGGCTCAGGAGTGGGAGACCCTCGGATATTCCATTTCAGATGAACTATTCATAGTTTGCTATGGATAGGTCTTGGAGAGGGAAAAGAGACATCTGGTGAAGGAGCAGATGGTGAAGGACGTATTAACATTTCCTGTAGACACTTAATCTTAAGGTCAGTAGGAACCTATATAAAGACAGTATTTTATGTCTACTTAATTTTAAAATTATGCAACTGTAATGTAATAAAGATAAAATTCATTTAATTTAACAACACATGATATCATTCGCATTTTTGTTGACATATGCCATGGTCTTCTTTACATTATAATATAGAAAATTAATTTTAATGCCTATATACCAGTCAGTCTTGTTGATTACTCTGCTAATTTACTTTACCATCCATTTGTCTTTATACATTTTGATTTCTTCCAATTTTTTAAATTTTTGATGTGCTCAAAGACCACTTTCATTTATTGTTTGCTTTATACCTTTAGAATCAATGTTCAGATATTATCAACGGACATAACACTTTTATGATTTTTGGAATCTCTGTATAACTTTATTAATTTATACTGATATCACAAAGTAAGTACATATAGCAAATCCATTACAGTTTTTTGGTTAATAGATGTTATAATTATTTTAAAAACTCACTAATAAAGTAAACCAAATGTTTAGTTTGTTATTATATTATTGTATCAACAGCACTGAACATTTTTCTGTATTTTATTTGTAATTTCTTTTACTTGTCCTTTGTTTATCTCTTAGTTACTAATGCAGTTGTTGACACTTGAGATTTTAGAATTAATTTCTATATTTCTAAATTTACACATGCTTTCTCCTATAAATTAGTGATAACTATTAACTTCTATTGTTTTACTTATTCCATAACTTATTTATATACAATTTTTAAATCTATCTTAAAATTATTTTTCAAATTTTAATCATGGATTTGAAGTAGTTATTTAAATAATCATTTATGTTTTGATTCAATTTTTATCATGTGAAATATGTCTGAAGAATAGGATTTTTATCTAGGTTATTCGTTCAGTTACATTGATTTATATGTCAGTTCTTCAGAAAATACACATTGCTTTCATTATTATTGCTATGTAAAGTATTTTAATTCAGATGGAAGAGCTTTTAGTTCTCTCATTAATTTGTTTCATATTATTTTGATCTTTATGCCTTTTAATATTATAAATGAAATACAAAAATTTCTTTTTTTATTTTTTAATATTTTTTTTTAAAGAGAGAAGGACAGTGAGAGACAGAGAGACAGAGAGAATCAATTTTTATTGAGTTTTTCACATGGCTTTTGTTGCTCTGACACTTAGTTGTGTGCGTGGGTGCTGGGGTTTGAACCCGTGGAACTACAAAATTTTTCTAAGTACAACTCTGATTTTCTCAGTCTAATCTCATATATTGAGTACTGAATGTGGCATTTGAAAGGATTCTTCAGTACTCTATTCAGCATGCACACACCTGTTCCAAACACATGTAAGGCTATTTTTTAAAAGGACAGTAAATTCTCAAATTGCCCAGAGAAATAACTCACCTATTGATCCTAGTCTCAGGGAATTTGTGTATGTAGGTATAAACTTTCTTGTCTTCCACCTATATTTTTTTAGATCAATTGAAGTTTGAACAATCATCATTTTTGTGAAATCTTCAATACCCTGTATCTGAAAGTTAACAGAAGGAAAATTAAATTCTGAATACATATAGTGCGATTAAATTAGCTACTATTTACGGCCCTCTGTAAACATTAAGAAGATGATTGAAATGATCAGTAAATCAACAGAAATAAGACAGAGATCTTAAAATTCTTGCACAGGTTGACGCACTCATCAATTTTTAACAATATTTTATTTCTCTTCCAAATGAGAAAAAGATGAAGTTTCATTATCATTTTAAAAAATCAACCAAGGACCTTTTCTATATGGCAGAAAGGAAGTTTAAAAAACAACATTTCAAGAAATTATTCTACCTTTTGATTTTTTTCAATACGCATGAAATCACAGTGGTACTCAAATCCGCAATGAGAAGAGCTCTATGTCTAGGGGACAAGGAGCTGAATAAGTTTAAGGGGGCTTTGAGACTCTCTTGTTTGACTGTCTAAATCCCCAACCAGCATCCACACTGTCATGGTTTAGAGATGAGGTGTCCCCCAAAAGCTCATGTGTGAGGCAGTGCAAGAAAATTTGAGGTGACATGATTGGTTTAAGACAGCCTTAACCTAATCATTGCATTAACCCCCTGCTAGGGATTAACAGGGTGGTAACTGTCGGTAGGTAGCATGTGGCTGGAGGAGGTGGGTCATGGGAAGCATGTCTTTGGGGTTTATATATTTTGTCTGTGGGGAAGAGAGTCTCTGCTTCCTGGTGTAATGTCCTGAGCTGCTTTCCTCTGCCACACGCTTTGGCCACAATATTCTGCCTCACCTCAACTTTTTCTTGCTCTAAACTTGTTCTTGTCAGGTCCTGTGATCACCAGCAAAAAAGCTGACTAAAACACACACCAAAGCTCTGTATTGTGTGTTCCAGAATAGAGACAGGGAGCGCTGTGGACAATGTTTCCCCTCCTTTCTTCATTGGGCATCACACCAGTGCTGGTATCCCTACTCAAAAAATTTTCTTATGTCCGTTCCTGACCTCAGGATCCTCCCATCCCACTTCACCTTTCTTTGTATGTCTCAAATTTAGCTGGTAAGTACTTCCATCATTACGTATCTGTTCCACTTGGTTGAGAGAGCTCTTGAGGGCAAGACCCATTTGTCTGTCTTTATCATTTGAGTATCTGACACAGCTTCTGTCATACTTTAGCTGCTTTAAAAATATGTTTAAATATATTTGAGTTGACCTTACTGGACTCTACATCCCTCTTTACAATTTACTTTCTGTAGCTATATTTTTATGTGTATGCTGATACCATGTGACAGGTGTTTCTCTTGTACTTCCTCAACATACACACGTACACTTAATTTTTCCTTTCCTTTTACACATAGATGAGTTCTCATTTTGACTGGCAGAGGAAGTCAATTAACAGTTTAAATGAGAAAGCCTTAACTTTTATGCTCACTTTCCTCTCTCTCTGTCCCTCCCTCCCTTCCTTCCTTTCTTTTCCTTCCTTCCTCCTTTCTTTCTTTTCCTTCCTTCCTTCCTTCCTTCCTTCCTTCCTTCCTTCCTTCCTTCCTTCCTTCTCTTCCTTCTTTCCTTCCTTCCTTCCTTCCTTCCTTCCTTCCTTCCTTCCTTCCTTCCTTCCTTTTCTTCCTTCCTTCCTTCGTATCTAATCCAGGGGTGCTTTACCACTGAGCTACATCCCCATCCCTTTTCATTTTTATTTCAACAGGATTTTGTGAAGTTGCCTAGGGCTTCACTAAGTTTCTGAGGTTGGCCTCAAACTTTTGATACTCCTGCCTCAGCTTCCTCAGTTTCTGAGATTATAGGTGTGAGCCACCAGACCAGGCTACACACACTTCCAGTGAAGTTGGGGAAAAACCACTGTACCTTCATTCATCAAAGTTGGATTTCTAGAGTACTGTTGATACAGACCTTCTGCCTTGTGTAAATGAAAGTAATAGGCCTTGTTTTGCTATGTACGACTGCAGCAAAATCTAACTGTGGTCAAAATGTATAGCTTGCCCTGTTTTCTTGGCACTGGAAGGCAGAGCTAGGGCTTAGGCTCCTGAGTGCTGAAGCAATCAATGAAGACTGTTTATGTGGCTACGCTGGGTGTTTATGGCGTGGTGAGGTAAAGAGTGTGACGGGAAGGTGGAAAGCCCGTTCATAGTGGCCATTTTCTGATACTAATACATTGCTGAAAATAAAGCATATTGGCCTAAAGACATGAATCAATATTTCTTTACCTGATGGCATGTTATAGGAATTAAGAAAGGTGCCTTATAAGTTTTTCGCAACAGACAATCTTCTACAGCTCCATGTATGAGGATAACATAGGTTACACTTTCATCATAAATGCCAATTTTGGTGTTTTTTGGTATATCTCTTATATGCATGTTATAGAGCTTTAGCTGCATCTTGTAGTTCCAGTCCTGTAAGACAAACACAGTTTCATAGTCTATCCATTCTCTGTGAAGTTTAATATAAATTCATAGCCAAGTTTTGGCACTATCTTAATGCAATTTAATTCAGAAGGATGAGTTTGCACAAATACCTCTTACCTCATAAGATAAATGTTCCCTGATTTTTTGGGCAGTAATCCCAAGTCCAATTTTTAGCCACATTTTATCTTCCATGAAAGGATAGCCATGTGTAAAGGCTTCATACAAATGGGTTTTGGGAATAAAATATGTCTGGGAAAAGAAGGATATAAATTTAATGTTTCTTTCTGGGCATATATGGTTTATGAAATAAGATTTCCTTTATAATAATATTAAAATTAAGATTTTAAATTTAGTAAGATTCCTGCTATGGCTTGGAAATTTAATAAAATGTATATAATGTAACTATTTTTGTGATCTTGTCCTATACTAAATTTTATTTTTATTTTTGTGGTGCGAGGGAGTTGAACCAGGAGCTCATATATGTTAGGCAAGTGCTGTACCATTAAGCCATTTCCTCACTTCCACTATACTAAATTTTAAAAGGCACACTACACAATGAAAGTTTCTTTAGTATTCTTCTATTAAACTGTATACATTTATGTGATATTATGTGATGTTTTAATATATGTACACATTGTGAAATGATATCCATTATCTTACATACTTATTTTTATTAATTAATTTTAAATTGACAAATAATAATTATGTATACCTCTGGGGTAGTGATTGCTCTATAGTTATTTTTTGCTATAAGCTACTATTTTCATGTTTCTTTGTATGTTTAGTAATTCATGATTACTGATGATATATTGCAGAGATTCCAGATTTCTTTTATCTTCCTCTTAAAATTGTTGATTTTTATGGGAGGAAGTAATTCACTTACAGTCTGATCACTAAGCCTGTGAGAGCTGGGTTTTATGATTTTCTTGGGTCAATCAGTAGCAAACCATATTTGCCAAGACAGTGCAACTTGGAGTTACTTAGCCTCCAAACTCTGTCTCCCCCCACAGATTATGTCAGGGCTTGCTCTTGCCCTTAAACTTCGTTAGGGTAGATGTACAACAAGCCTTACTCTAGGTCATAATCTTTACTCTGAAAGCCTATTCTTTCTTGTCCCTCAGCTGTATGCTTTTAGTTTTAAAAGATATTTCCTCTCTGGCAAGATGGAACCTTAACAGTCCCTAATCCTTAATGGTTCTGGACCTCAACAGTCTTTATTCCATTCTCAATAACCTAGCAAATCTACTTTTGTCTCATTCTGTGCCTGTGCAGTGCTGTCCTCAGCAGAGGACTTATGGAGAACCATCACACAGCCTCCCTGGGCCCCTCTTTGTAGCTCCTTCTCTGGCTTCCTGCTTGGGAGGGTTTCAGCCATCTTAACTTGCCCCACTTCTTGTTCCATTCTCAGCTTAGAAGATCACCATCTTCTGCGTAGATTCTGACTTGCTACGTCATGGGTGGGGAACAGTCTTAGGCAAGGGATCCGGGTGCATGTAGGGTTTAAATTGTGAATTTCTCTTTTCTAAAGCATTTTTAGACTTAAACTGCCTATTTCAATGGCTGAAAACATTTGACTTGTATATTTTGTCAAGTTTTCTGGTAGCATATAGTGAGTGTGCTAATAACTTCATCCAAGTCTGAAACAGGAGCTGGTGTTTTAATTCAAATCACATAATTTCACTTAGAAAAACTTTAACATGCATCACACAATGACAGAAATGGTTCAGAGACATAACCTGTGATTATCATACTTAACAAAAATAAAAATAACATCTTACTATCATCTGATATTCTGCTCATATTAAAATTTCCTAAGTTGTCTCAAATTCCTAATGATTTGTTCAAATTAGGAAACTTGTTTTTGGTCATCGTACCTCCTAAGACCACTTTTAGTAATTTTCTCTTGCCTTCTCTCCCTCTCTCCGCCCCCCACACTATGTCATTGATTTGTTGAGGAAATCAGGTCACATGTTCTGCAGAATCTTCCACATTCTGGATTTAGCTATGTGTTGCTTCCTGGTGTCGTTTAACCTGCTCCTCGCCTTGTATTTTCTGTAAACTGGGTTGATCTGATGATTTGCAGAGGTGCAGATTTTCTCTTTTCCTGTGACTCCTTGGGTGGGAGTCGTTATTCTTTTTGAGTTCAAATTAGACCAATGGGTACCCCACACACTGAAGACGTTGTCTTAGTCATCTCTGGGCAAGTTTTTATCCACCTTTCTCTTAATATATTCTATCTCTGACTTTTCACTCTTCCTTATATTTCAACTTAGGGTCTTGACAGTTAACATTTCTTACCCAGTTGCAGCTCATACGATCAGTTTCAGTGATTAAATATCTCTTTTGATATGTAGGTTAGCTTTCAAAAGTCATCTGTCTGAACATTGTGTGAGTTGAGTATAACTGTGCAATCAAGTTTGTTCCTTTACTTTTACTTATTTTTTTAAAAAATTCTCACTATAGGCATATATTAAACATTGAAAAGACCTTAAATTTGATATTAGACATTGGACAAGATACAAAGTAAGACATAGGTGATGTTTTCTGACCTCCACTACAGTTTTGCAGGTGGCAGAATATTTCATTGGCTCATTAGTTAAGCAATTTAACTCTCCTATTATTTCACCACTGAGCACATAGTCTGTGTAAATGATGGGGTAAGCTTTTGCCTCTGAGTCCAAGAATTTTGGGTCAGTCTCCGTACCCTGAGTTACTCTTTTAAGCTGTTCAAGAACAAAGAGACAGAAAAATACATATGCCAGTTAACTTACATTGTTCAGACTGACTAACTTATGTTTTTTTCCCACTTTAGTTTTATCAATTATAATATGTACATGTTATTTTGAAAATACTTATTTCAAAGTACTTAAGTAAACTTATTAGCAATGACTTGGACACAAAGCATTCTTAAATGCTCTTATTTAGTTTTCCAACTCAGCCACGCTATACCTACTTTATATAAACAAGAGGAATAACAATTTTTAATTTTCCATTTTAAAAGATGATACTACAGGTGTTTTCTTGTTATTCATGAGAAAATATGTTTTAAAAGGTTGTGGGTACTATTATCTATTCTGTCCTATCACGAAAATTATAGTTTGAATGGTAGCTGCTGTCCTAAAAAATGAACGAAGTAATTTTTTTTTAAAGAGAGAAGGACAATGAGAGAGAGAGAGAGAGAGAGAGGCAGAAAAAATCGATTTTTATTGAGTTTTTCACATGGTCTTCATTGCTCAGGCACTTAGTTGTGTATGTGGGTGCTGGGGTTTGAACCCGTGTACCTGCACATGCTGGACAAGCACTGTAACTGCTGAGCCACTGCTCCAGCCCCCAACTATTCAATTCTTAACATGGAAAGATGTTAACTCTGTTTCATAACATTTTTCTTAAACTAATGTTCACAAGTATATTAATAAATATCTCTGATTTACCTTTACCATGCCTGAAATAATAATATAGATTCCTTTGGGATCATCACCTTCTTCAAATATATTGTTTCCACAATCAAATGTTACAATTTTAGCTCTTTCCTAAAAAATATCACCAAATACATAACTTACCAACAATAGTTTGGCAGTGGTTGAGAATACTGAAATTTACATTTTAATAAAAATTTTACATTTTAAAGCAAATACTCTAAAAATCTAATATATCGTATTGGTAATTAATTTATAAGAGAAAATAGGATTTATGAATAGCAAAAAAAGCTATGCATTCATGGATATATTAAATTTCAGGTGGAGTATTTATATGGGTGAGAAAAGAAAGAATCTAGGAATACGAATGTGATAGGAGAATGAAAATGTTTCATATGGGTGAAAAGTAATGGAAACAAACATAGGTTTATGGCATTCATGTTTCATATACTCATGCCCTGAACAGCCATTGAAGTAAATTTAAAAATTCATTGACTCTAAATGTTTTCAGTAGGTGCAAAACTATACATGGTCTTTTTGCACTAGATTGACGTAGAAAATAAATATTATTGAGCCAGTTAGACCCATTTGTTTGTTCATTCCAAAACCTTTATTGAGTACCTACTAAGCAGTATGCAAACTGAGAGAGGCTGAGTAGTCAAAAGATGGGTGAGCTAGAAAAACAGTAGGTGACAGAGATGTAAAAATAATTGTGATGTAATGTACTTAATACTGCAATGAAATTCTATACTGGCCACGATGGTTGCACCTTCGGTCCCCCAAATTCAGGATGGACTATGGGGTGGCAAGGAGTTGGGCCCCAAGGCCTACTGCTCTAACACCTCTGGCGGGATGTTCCTGAAGACACAATTAGCAAGGAAAAGTTGAAAAGAAAGTGGAAGTAAATGGCATCTCAAGGAAAGTAGAGAGCACCCACAGATCAATGGAATCGGAAAACTGTGTGAAGTGTGTGGACCACCACAAGTGGGTCAGCATAAGTAGAATATTAAGGATAGATGAGGGGGGAAAACAACTGATGAAGGCGGGAAGCAGGCAGGAGATAGACTGCGGAAGGACTTTGCGTGCCCTTCAAAGCGATCTCGATTTTATCCTATAGACAATCGGCAACAATTAGAGAATTTTAAACCAAAGTGTATCATGGTTATCCTTATTTTTGAAAAAATGAGTTGTTGGTACATGAATGATGAAATTATTAGGAAATACAGCTTTTACCTGAAGAAAGTCTATACAGTCTCTGTCTTTTTCAATCCATGGAATGTGGTATATGGTTTCTTCAACAGTAAGAGGCTTGATAACAGATTGATAATCGAGCACCTCTCTTTTTCTGGCCATGATTAACTAAAAGGAAAGAAGATGAATCAAACTGGTGCTTACAGAATGTTAAAAATAAAGCTATGTAACTGTGTAATTTCCTAATTCTGATCTTCTGAGATTTTTGTTCTTCCATGGAAACACCCAACTTCTCCCTCTTATCACATCTTTGGATCTCTTCATATGATCATTATTCTAAAGCCATAGCTTAAGCTTTTTGAAGTAAACCTTCTTACTGAAGTACAGCAAATGTCCAAAAATATACAGATATAAATGTCCAGATTATATTTACTAAGAGAAAAAATCTGTAAACAGTACCCAGATTTAAATAGCTTTTTGTTACACCCTAGAGTCCTCCTCATCTTCTCTTCTAATCATTACCCATAACCAAAGATAAACACCGTTCTTTTCTCACCACTGTTTAACTTTTTCTGATATAGGTTTTATATCTGTAAGAACTGAGGACTCTGAACTTGTGTCTGATTTCATTTGCTCAACATTATGCTTCTGAGATTCCTCTACGGTGTTTTGGGAAGCAAACATTCATTTTATGTTCATTGTTATATAGTATTATGTCATAGGAATGCACTGTATCTTTATTTATCTACGGATGATTGACATTTGGATTGCTTCTGTTTTGGGCTTGTATAAGTAATACTGTTATGCGTGTTTGGTATTCATATGCACACATTTCTGTTGGGTATAGGGTTATCCATTGTAATTGCTAAGTCATAAAAGACAAGTGGGTTCAAATTTAGTAGATACTGCCAAAACATTTTCCAAAGTGGTTTTAACAATTAAAAAAATAATGCATTACAATGATGGTTTGATTTGGGGTTTTAATTTTTTTTAAGCTTATGACAAAAGTATTTGGCTACTATGTTTATTGGCTGTTTGAATACCCTCTGTTGTGAAATGTTATTTCATATCTTTTGCCCAATTTTTAAAAAATGGACTTTCTGTATTATTATTGTTAATAGAGTTTTAAAATTCTTTATTGGTGTATTTTAATTATACATATTTGTGGGATATTAATATATGCACACAATTATAATTTGGTCAAGTTCAAAGTTGCTTTAAAAATTCTGGATATGAGTTCTTTGTTGGATATATTCATCTTGCAAATATCCTCTACCTTTCTGTATTGTTTTTTCTTTCACCTAATTTTTACTAAAGAGAGATATCAATTTCAATGTTATTTAAATCTAATTTTGGTGGCTGGAGTGTTTGCTCAGTGGTTACAGAGCTTGCCTAGCATGCTCAAGTATGCAAGTTCAAACCCCAGCACCACGTACACAGATCTCAGAGCAATGAAGCCATATGAAAATCCAATTTTGTATCCTAAGAATCTTTGATCATGTCAATATCATGAAAATTTTGTTGTTATTCTAGAAGCCAATGCTTTACGTTTTATAATTATGTGCAAATCTGAAATTGATTACGGGAGTATGGTGTGAGATAAGAGTTCAGATTCATGTATGAAATAATGCAGGACCACTATACATGAAAAAAAGAATGGACAAAACTAAAACCTACTTAAGTAGAGAGATATCATTTTAGTAGATAGTGTTAATATTACAAAGGTGTCAATTTTACCCAAATTGATAATGCAGGCTTAGTGGAATTCCACTGCACATTTTAGTGGGCTATTTACTGGAAATCTCCAATCCATCTTTAAAATTTATTTGAAAATACAAAATGCCAAAACTGATCAAAATAATCTTGAGTAACAAAGTTGGAAGGTACGCCCAATCACATATGAATATATATTAAGTTGAAGTAATCCAGAGAGTTGATTTGGTTTGATGATGGGCAAATATGACAATGAAACAAGAAGGAGCTAGGATCTTCTGGGCACATACACAGGCAGTCACTCAATTCATAAGAAAGTGCAAGGGAGAGCACAGTCATTTCTGTAAATGATGCAATCAATTGATCACCCATATAGGAAAAATGTGAACTTTAATCTAGCGTTGTGATGTAGGGAACTCTAAATGCCATTGCTCCTGTTCATTATTCCTATTTCCTATGGGTTAAACTTTCTGCATAAGCAGGTACATCAGTCTTGGTTGTTTTGAGTTCAAAACTCCAAACTCAGTTTCTTCCTCTTACTAAATAGGGACAATAACAGTAGGACTCAACTCCTAGGGTTGTGTGAGAAGTCTGTGAGTAAAGATTTGCTGTTATCGGTTTTGATGCATCCATCCTTCTCTGTGTATCACTTTACACGGTCTTGTGTAAATTTCCCGCTAGTGTTTCATGCTGCTTGTTTGGGGCAGTTGCCCCTTTTCACAGGATTCCTCACTATGCTCAAGTGGAATTACAAGACAGACCAATAAACTGTAAAATAAGCATTAAATGAAAAATAATCTGTCTTGAACACTGTGAGTTCATTTATACAGGGCTCACAGTGTCTTGTGGTAATGAGTAACCTGCACAATTACAAGCACACTGGGCACATCAGCAAAACGGGCCAATGCAGGACTTGGGAGACCAGGTGTCAGCCAAAATTCTATTTTTAAAACCAATTTACTAATTACATGATATATGAGAACATTTCCAAGTAAAAGTTTCAAGCATCATGGAAAATACAAATAAAATCAATTAGCTCAGCCTCCCTTCATTATCCTGTCCTTCCCCCAGATGTAACTAATATTTAGAGTTTCGTGTATATTTGCCTAGATTTTTCTTTCAAAATAGTATATAGGAATCCTTATATACAATTTTTAAAAAAATATCTAAGATGATCATACCATACATGTTACTTTACAAATTAAATTTTTTCTTCCACATATCTTGGTAAATTTTTCATTTCTACATATTGATTGTTCTTATTCTCATTTAAAACATATAATGTTTATTTGCATGGTTGTTGGGGTCTGACCTTCACTCCGTTTCATCCGCTTCCCTGGAGCGATCTTGTTACTATTTGTATAAATTCCTTCAGGAGGGGCTGCTAGGTCGTGCTTTGTTATACAAAAGGTCAAACAGGGTGGGTCAGAATGTATCGACTACAGAATTTTCCTAACTTTTGTCTGTACTTGAAATCTACATAACACCTGGCAACTCCCTTAGAAGGATTATTGATTCCTTGGTTGTCTCCCCTCCTCCTCTATAAAAACCCGTGTGCCTCAGTACTAAATGGATTCTGAGCTGCCATCAGCTGCGTGTGGTTGCCTCGTTTCCCCGGCTGGGAGGGAAGGGGTCCCCGGACGAGGGGGGACCCGGGTTCCAGTCATCGGCACTCACCCTCCTCCTGATCGGCTCTCAGGTGACAATCCAGCCCCCCACACATGGTTGCATCATAATTTACGTAATTTTCTCAAACTTTATGGACATGTAAGTTGTTTCTAATGCATGCCTGAAGATAATCTTTGCCTGCTTCTGAATATCTGCAGATTCCTACATTTGGACTTGTTGATTTAAAAAGTTGCATTTTAAAATTGCCATCCAGAATGGTGGTACTGTTTTACTTTTTATGCCACCACATATAAATTTTTATTGTAACCTCATTAGCATTGAATATTGATGGCTTTTCCATTATAGTTGATTTAATAGGCAAAGGAATTGTCTTTAGTTTCTATTCACTTAGCTTTTATTTCCTAAAGAAAATAACTTATATTTCTTATTTATTAGAACTGTCAAATATATTTTCAAGCATTCACCAGGTAGGCTTCAATATCATGAATGATTATATATGAATTAAACATATTTGTTCTGAAACTATTGTACCTTACCTTATTAATTTCAGCCCCTTCAATTTTATGAATAATTCCTTTTAACCTGAAAGCTTTGACAATTTCTCTAGCCATATTGAGCATGACATTAATCTCCTCCTTTGTTTTCATAGTGACAACAATTTCTGGGTGATCATACTCTAAGTAGCCTGAAAAGGAGCAAATTATTTTCAGATGCAAGGAGAACATTGTCTTAAATGCTTTGTGTGGACAATAACTAACGGTTCTTCGTTCAACCCCTGGTCTAAAGCGTTCAACGCCGAGAAATGGACCTCTCCCCGACAGGACACGGAAGTCAATCATCTTTCACCAGTAGTGCCAGAGTTCTGTGAACATTTTCTTGACAACACTCACCCATGTGCCTGAACCCATGGGAAAGGAGAGACAGCCCTCATCCAAAGGCTAACAGCTACACTGACCCACTGGCACTCGACCTGGGAGGCTGCCTGGGGCTATAGGTCTGGTGCTCATGATCTACTTACCTCCTCTGCTTGGATCAGGATTTTTGACTACAGTCGGTGTGCTAACATATGGCTTCTGATTTAAGTCCTTTCACTCATCCCAGGTCTTTTCACCCTGTCTATACGTCTAGATGACTCATCCATCTATGCTTTTCTGAACATCTCTTCTGGATTGTTGGAAAATTTTGTCCACTCAGATTCTACTTGTGGACTTTTCTTTGGTTGTGAGTGGTAACTGTTTGTCTCACATAATCTCGGTAAATCAGGCCTCACTCTCAGGCTTGCAATGTCCCTTTGCTGCCTGCTACGTCATACTGGACCTCTTTTTCCTCCTCACACATGAGCATCATACCTAAAGATTTGTTCTGCACCAGGAACATTACCTGGCATCACTCAGGGAATGGGTGCTTTCCCTATGTGGACATTGAGCCTCCCAGAAGTCCCGACAGATGCTGCACATTCTATTCTGATTTCTGTTCAGTGTAACTACTAACCCTTGAAAGGTAGCTCTTTAGCCAGTGGAGGGAAAAAATAACTTCTTCCCATATTTTGCTCAGGAAGGCACAAGTTTGGAAGAAAATAGAATGAATAAGGATATAAATTGGCATGTATAATTATAGCATGCTAATATGGACTATTTAAACAGAAATTAGAGCTTTAGACAGAGGTAACATTACACTATACCCATTTATACTTGAAAATACAATTAAGGTGATTGTTGAAGTTACCCACTTTGTTGTTATTATTATTGGAAATAGGTTTCCTTAAAGATTAGCTTAGTTATGAAATTGTTTTTCTGAAATCGTGGTGATAAGAGATAATCTTGCTAAATATTTCGAAGAAAGGTACCTACCTAGCTCTTTCATAGCATGTTCCATATTCTTTGTTACCTGCATTAACAACATCTACGGAACAAAAGAAATGTTATCTCTGTTGGAAAAATGAACCTTTATAAAATGACTTTACATTTACAACTTTTGGATATGTAATCAACTCTAATAACTTTATAGAAAGGTATCAAGGAGAGCTTTTTAGGGATTAGAACTGAATTTTGTACAAGGAAAATTTTCTATTTTCTTCCCTTCTTTTTCCTATCCTACCCTTCCTTTCCCTTCCTTCCCTCCGTCCAATCGTCCCCCTTCCTTCTCCTCACCCCTACCCTCACTCTTTCTTTTTTTGTCCATGCTGGGAATCAAACCTCAGACTCTTATCACTGAACTGCTGAGCTACACACCCAGTCCTGAAAGGCTTCTTTGCTTTAGCGAGACCATTGCAGAACATAAGAAGTCGCATTATCTAGGCTGATTTTAAGAAGAATAAAAGCACATCATAAATTTTCCCTCAAAGTATCTTGCTTTAGTTTATTATTGATTCAGAAAGGCATAGGGCACTTTACCATTCATCTTTATGAGACCCTCCAAATTTGGGACACAAGGATGGCTTTCAATCTCAAGATGAATAAAAGATTTGGCCAAGGTTATGAAAGTCAAAATGAGAACAAGATTTGGACAGTAAGTTAGAGATCTAAGTCCTTTTGCATTTTCTACTTTGTAGCATCCAATTCCAGTACTAAGTGTCAGTGGTTAGAAAAGGCAATAAAACTCAGGAAACGGTTTTAAAGTTGCTACACTTTGTGTGTTTGACCACATATTGAGGGTACAGTTTTCTCAGCCACAAAGCATCTTGAGCACATAAAATATAATACTCAAAGGTTCTAAATTGCCTTGGAAAATAAATATTGAATTCTACCTGGACCATAAACTTGTGGACATATGACAGTGTTAATTTGCTTCAATCTAGAAAATACAAAATTAAATCTAGAATTTGGGTGCCAGCACTATCTGCCACTTACTATCCATGGGACTCTGGATCATTCATTTAACCCCTCTTTGGCCTCATGTCTCATATGCATAATGAGAGAATTCCACAAGATTTCCTTGTAGATGCAGAATTGTTGTCTTCTATTTTCTAGATTATTCACTTTAATTTCCTTTACTATTTACTATGGGAAAAACAAAGATTGAAGGAGCTTTTGGGCATCATGAGGAAGCTCTGTAAACACTGCCATCCCTTCTCACTCTCCAATACTTCTTATCTGAACCTTTTGTAGTCTAATAAATCCTGGAGCTTGCATTGACCACTGCATATGAGTTTCATGAGAACCAAAAAGTTATTTTCAAAGACTGTGTAACTTGCTAATATGAAACAAGAATTTCAGTAAGAAAATATTTGAGTAATTTAAATGTAGACTGTTTTAAATTTTGTAGAGATTAGTTAGCAAATCAGGATCAAAGACTACATCTACATGTATAGTTTGAGAACATGATGGGTGAGGTCAACAGGGGTGGAAGCAGTGAAGTTTTTCCTAGTATTTAAGGTTTTCCTCACCTGTTTAACTTGCTCAGAATTTGCAATTCGATCAATTATATTCATGACATCTACTTCACCTTGGACATATCCTTTTAGTATAGCATACTTAAAGGACAGCTGATGACTCATCTTCTTATCTATTATTTGTAGCAACTTTGGAGTTACGAGCTAAAAAAAAAAGACCTTTACAATAAAATACATTGCACACATTTTATTTGCTTATGTGTTGATCAGTTTAACACAAATTGATAATAAAAAATTAAATATCCTGTAAGGTAACTATGGTAATCTGCCAGTATTCTTATTTTATTCATGTTGCCTTTATAACTTTATGAGTAAAGCTACTTCTCATAAAGAATAATGTTAGGTACTTATTTGTAGCTTGTAACTTTATTCTTTATATATATTTATCTTACATAGAGTATTGGATGCTACTTTCAAATGGTTTTAGCTCTTGTGAAACACTGTGATTTACCTTTTGGGTTTAGGTTGTAAAATAGCTCCCTGTAAAGTACTGGCACTTTCATGTGCTAAATCTCCTATAAGATTCCTACTACATGGTCCCTTTGGGTGAGAACCCACCACAACCCAGGTCCCTGTTATCTCCCACAATTTACTTCTCTTATCCCTGTTTCTTTGTAAAGGGTTTGAGTCTCCAGGTTCTGTTTTAACTATGCGGCCCCCTAACTTGAGCAGAGTTGGAAGGTCCCTTTCTTTTCCTAGCTATGCTTCATAATCTCCATTCTCTACAGCCCCATCACCTGCCATGAATCCCCAAAGACTAAGCTCAAGCATCACCTAATAACGGAAGTCTTTTCCTTTATTATTTCAGCATTAACTTGAATACTGCTCTTATGCATTTATCCTACCATATAGATTTGGAAAATCTAGATTACTTGTCCTTTCCCTTCTACAATAAACTCTTTTGGGGCAGAGACGATCTATTTTGTCTTTTCAAAATATATAAACAAATTTTTCTTAGATGGGTTATCAGTTTCTTTATCTTAACTTTTCAGCAGGACCTGTAGCTCCTTATAATCAGAAAGAATTAGTTGTTAAAATGCACTCGATTTGCCCTCCTTGGGTTGAATTGAACACTAACATTACTTATATCCCATAGAAGACTAAAGAAGGACAGACTATCTTTTGCACCCTTTTAATCTACTTTATTTATGCCTCTCAGTAGCAAAAAAATTTTAAATTCTGTATTGTTAACTTAAATTCTATATATTGTGTCTCCTTTAACTTTGTATATCACACAGTCTCGTGTTTGCTGGTGCCCTGTGTATGAATGGCTAGAGAGCTAGAGAAAGCGTATCTGTGTCCGTATACATACCCTTTTATGCCTTGTCGTGGAGTTTCATTTCACGAAACTAATTATACAGAAAATGAAAACTACACATTATACTTCTTATAGAAACACATTTTAGATAATTTAAGGTCTTTTTTTTTTTTAAAGAGAGAAGGACAGTTGGAGAGTGACAGAGAGACAGAATCAATTTGTATTTAGTTCTTCACATGGCTTTTGTTCTTCTGACACTTAGTCGTGTATGTGGTGCTGGGATTTGAACCTGTGTCCTCACGCATGCCAGGCAAGCGCTGTAACCACTGAGCCACCACTCCAGCCCCTAAAGGTCATTTTTTAAACCTCTGTTTTACAATGCTCTGAATGTACATAAATGGAACATGTATTTTTCTTTGTTCTTAATTC
>PVKS010033144.1:0-21966 GCA_004027875.1 Aplodontia rufa
TTCTCCTTCCCTCTCCCCTCCCCCACCTGATCGCCCCCCCTCCGCCCCTTCCCAATGCATATCCATGATTGTCCTAGATTATGTGTTGCTATGCCTTTGTTGGGACTAATTTATGAGTTTTGACCACCTTTAACCCAAGCCAGGTTTAGCTCCAGCTTCCACAAATGAGTGAAAACATCCCACCCTTGACTCTCTGGATTTGGCAAACTTTGCTCAGCAGGATTTCTTCCATCACCATCCATTTACCTTCAAAGGCTGCAATATCCTTATTTCTAATTGCTAAGTAGAACTCCATGGTATATATACACCACAGTTTTGGGATCCATTCATCCAGTGAGGGGCCCTGATGCCTAAAGTCTTGAAAACATGTTTTCTCCAATGTTTTAGTTGTTTCAAGTGGGAGGATAAATCTAGTCCTTGTTAATACCTTCTGGCCAGAAGTAGAAACTCACCTGTGTTTTCTAATGTTTCCCATCCACAAGGCTCATTCTACGTAGTTTTTAGGTGAGGCTTCTGACTTTGTGAGCAAAGAATGTCAATGCACCCTGCTGAGCAGTGTAGAGAACACCAGTCCTTGAATTAACCAGATTGGAAACCTGTTCTCAGATCTGGTTATCTTTTAAAAAATTTTTTTATTAAGGAGTTGAGTAATTGTACAATCATAAATACATATAAGGTAACAATAAAATATGCATTTGTTCTTAAACCAGAATTACCCACTCCTTCCCCACACCCCAGATCTCTTTCTGGCCTTGGTGGTCTGCC
This sequence comes from Aplodontia rufa, assembly GCA_004027875.1. NCBI lineage: Eukaryota > Metazoa > Chordata > Mammalia > Rodentia > Aplodontiidae > Aplodontia > Aplodontia rufa. Next base: position 766 of record PVKS010033144.1, read on the forward strand.
TATCAAGCTCAGACTAACTTGCTTGACTCTTGTTTGATTTCTTGTTTTAGCCTTAGGTAACAAAAATTCTTTGGCTTCTTCAAATCCCAATTCCTGACTCCTTTTTTGACAATGTATTCTACCACTACTAACTTTCCTTCCTTCTTTCACTCAACAAGTGTCTGTGGTGTACCAGGCACTAGGTTTCCTGATACTAGGTATCGGAAGTATAATCGTAAGCAAAGAGAGACTCCATCCCTGCTTGCATGGAGCTACTCCAGATATTTTCTGATCGCAATAATCAATAAACCTTGAAACTTACACATTTGACCTTATGTGATTCTAGATATAACCAAAGCGATTAGTAGATTAACACTTCCCTTCCTTTTTCCATTATTTAGGGTCTTCCATTGGAGTGAGACCATCAACGTTCACTTTAAACGCTGTTCAAAGCAATGTCATTTCTTCTGTGTGTCAACTTACCACAAAGGTCAGCACAGGGTCAGTTATCCAATTTCACTCATAGGTCCTGAACTAAAAATTGGGTTTTCTTGTTCTCATCTGGCTCCCATGATAAAAAAAAAAAAAAAAAACCACTAAGCTTCAATTTCACTGTTCAGGTCCTGTCCTGATTCAGTCATTGACTTGAACCAATAAATAACTCAGCTTCCACAAGCTGTTGGTGGCTCTTGTTCCTCCACTGAGCTTGCGATCTTTAGGGCAGGGAGTTTGGCTTCCTGTTTCCTTTTTTCACTCCTTTGGCCTCAACTTTCACTGCCACCTCCACCTTTCCCACCTCTTAACCACTTATTAGGAAGGAATGCTCCCGCCCTGTAGCCTGCAGAGGGATGTCCTCTTCATGTCCCTTATGATTCATGGGCGACAGCCATGGGTCCTGGTGCTCTACTGGGAGGGTCTCTCCTTATCCCTCTCTGTCGCGGACCAGTGTGAGGCACAATCATGTGCTTGCAAACACCTGCTTTCCACATGTGACCTTTCTACCATGTGGATTTGGTGGTGGCCGGAGACTTGTGAAAGAGGATTGGGGAGTGTGTCACAAAGTCAATGGGCTTGGCCACTGTTAGGGTTTCATCCTGGAATGTCCCCCAAGTGCTCGAGTGTTAACGGCTTGGTTCCCGATGCAGCAATGTTCAGAGGTGGGGCTTTGGGGACGAGATTGGACCACAAGGGCCCCAACCTTAAGAATGGATCAACTTACGGAGGGAGTCATAGATGATGAGACCATTGCAGGGTGGGGAAATGGCAGGAGGTGGGACCTAGCTGAAGGGAGTGGGTCCTGGCTCTCTTGTTCCTAGAGCCCCCCTCCCGATCCTGGCCACCATGAAGTGGGAAGCTTTTCTCCACCACACCCTGCCTGCCTCAGACCCGGAATCAACAGGGCCTAGTGATCATGGGTTGAAGTCTCTGAATCTGTGAGCCAAAATAAATCCTCTAAGTTGTTGTTCTCAGATATTTCTGCCACCGCGATGAAAAGCTGACTAAAGGCCTCCCCTATGACATTTTTTCCAACCTGTCTTTCTGTGTGTGTATGTGTCATGCCAGGGATTGAACCCAGGGCCTTGCACGTGCTAAGCAAGACTTCTACTGCTGCGCTACACCCTCAGCCTGCAACCTAGCTTTCGCAGTAATAAAGCCGATATGCTGATCTCCAACTAACTGATTCCTTTGTCTCTGAGTGGGAAGATGGTGTCTCTTTTGGAGCATTACCTACAGTGGATGAGAGGTAAATGGCAGTAACTGAAGGGGAGAGATCACTTATGCAGGTGGCAAGATGCTGTGATTCATGTCTGCGGAAATGTGTGAGCCAAGGTCAAAGAATTCCAGTTCTGGGGCTGGAGTGGTGGCTTGGCGATAGCAGTGCTTACCCGGCATGTGCAAGTACACAGGTTCAAATCCCAGCACCCACGTACACAACTAAGTCAGAGCAATGAAAGCCATGTGAAAAACTCAATAAAAATTGCTTCTCTCTCTTTCTCTCTCTCTCACTGTCCTTCTCTCTTGAAAGAAAGAAGAAAGAGAAAGAAAGAAAGAAAGAAAAAAGAAAGAAAGAAAGAAAGAAAGAAAGAAAGAAAGAAATAAAGAAAGAAAGAAAGAAAGAAGAAAGAGAAAGAAAGAATCCCAGTATCCCAGTTCCCCTGTAAGGACAGGCAGATTTTCTCCCATGAAATTAGCCCCTCATCTGCTAGTGGGTACTCACCAGCCCACATACAGGATGCAGGAGAGTGGGGTAGATGGCAGGGAGGTGGGGAGGTGTGCAAGTTCGGATGGGGCTGTTAAACAGGAAACCCCTTGACCCTGTGATCCCACCCTGCTCTCGCAGGGCTCCATTTCCTGGATGCAACTTGAGGGGTTGTGTGAGCAATGCTAAATATAACCCTTGATCTAGTGTTTTCTGGACAGGAAATGCAGCTCGAAAATGAGGAGGATGATAAACATACTGGCAAAGGAGGCTGGAGCAAAAATTCTAGCCCAAGGGAAAAGTCAGGGCTTTCGTTCTGAACACTCAGGAGAGAATACTGAAGGCTTGCTGGCCTCTTGCTGCCGTTTCTGTTCTTGTTTTAAGGCAGCGTAAAGCAGGATGTGATGCAAAACTAGAACAATCCAAACTTCAGTTGCTGCTCAGGAAAACATCACCTTTGACCTGGGTAGGAACTGCAGGAACAGAGCACTTCGCAGTCTCTTGCAACTTTTGCTTCGTAGACTAAGGATGTCTTTTTTAATTTTGAAATGTTACCATATTGATTTCACATGAAACATCAGCCCCCAAAGACTTTTGATGATACTGGAAGTTATATGACTTTAGTCTGTCTTTAAGGACACAGGAGGCAGGTATGTTGGTGAATGACTGTAATCCCAGTGACTTGGGAGACTAAGGCAGGAGGATTTCAAGTTGGAGGCCCTAAGCAACTTAACAAGACCTTTTCTCAAAATTTAAAAAAGAAAAAAAAAAAAAGAGGGCTTGGGATGTTGCCCAGTGGTATTGCACCTGTGGGTTCAATGCCCAGTACCAAAACAAAAACAAAAACAAAACACACACACACAAAGGTGCTGGGCTTCTTTCTGACAGCCTCATCAACTCTGTTGTATATATGTATCCCAGGAATTTCTCTCTCTTTCTTTCTTTCTTTCTTTCTTTCTTTCTTTCTTTCTTTCTTTCTTTCTTACTTCTTTCTTTCTTTATTTCTTTTTGTACCAGGGATTGAACCCAGGGATGCTTAGCCACTGAGCAATAGCCCCAACCTTTTATTTTTATATTTTTATTTTGAGACAGGATCTTGCTAAGTTGCTTAGGGCCTTGCTAAGTTGCTGAGGAAGGCTTTGAACTTGTCATCCTCCTGCCTCAGCCTCTTAAACCTCTGGGATTACAGGCGTGCACCACAGCACCTAACGCCCAATAACATTTTAACCAACATGGTTCCTGTCTTTCATTAGTTATCTGTGTTCCTTTGTACTAGCTCTGGGCACACATACAGGTCCTCATTAACCATTCAATCAATAGGATGACACCAATTCATCCACAAGAACTGAATCAATAATATCATAAAGTTCGTTTTTGAATTTTATACTTGAGAAAATGTTGATATGTACCAAACTAGAAAGTAACCTCCTGCTGAACCTCTATGTGTCCAAAGGCAATCAGTGACCACCTATCCCCCGCCAACTCCCCTCTGCCCAGTCTATTTATTTATTTTAAAGAGAGAAGGACAGTGAGAGAGAGAGAGAGAGAGAGAGAGACAGAGAGACAGAGGGAATCAATTTTTATTGAGTTTTTCACATGGCTTTCGTTGCTCTGACACTTAGTTGTATACGTGAGTTGCTGGGGTTTGAACCCCTGTACTTGCACATGCCAGGCAAGCACCGTAACCCCAGAGTCACCGCTCCAGCCTCTATTTTTTTTTTTTTTAAGAAAGAGGGACAGTGTGTGTGTGTGAGAGAGAGAGACAGAAAGAATCAATTTTTATTGAGTTTTTCACATGGCTTACGTTGCTCTGTACACTTAGTTGTGTACGTTGGTGCTAGGGTTTGAACCCGTGTACTCTTGTATGCCAGGCAAGCACTGTAACTGCCAAGCCACCACTCCAGCCCCTGCCCAGTTTATTTTTAAGCAAATCCCAGCTATCCTTTTGATTTGTCTGCATAAATGTCATTATGTCTTGAAAACACAGACTCCATCATGTATAATTTTGCCAAAATGGACCCAACTATAATGCATAACTATAATGTGCTAATTTAAAAAAGGGACTCCTAAAACATTCCCTAGCACACTGGTGTCATACCAAAAACCAATATCAACACTAATTTTTTCACATTTCAAATTACCTCCACTGGATTGAAAGCATCCTAAAATTTCATCTCTAAATAATTCGGTCTTTTCTCTAGAAAACAGCTACTTTTTTTAAAAAGCAAAACCCCAATAACACTATCATGTTCAGAAAAATTAACCTCTTTATACCATCAAGTTTCTACATTTACACATTTCTTGATGTTCTCATAAACGTTATTTTACCATTGAGTTGTTTGAATCTGAAATCAACTAAATGCATTGCGTTTGATAGATCCCTTACGCTGTGTGTCATTTATGAATCCTCCTCCTTCTTAGTGCCTCAAATAGTTTCCTTGTGGTGAATGTGTCTGTGTTGCCAAGCATCATGGTCTACAATCCTAGCTTCTTGGGAGACTGAAGAAGAATTGCAAATTGAAGATCAGACTGGACAATTTAGAAAGACCTGGTCTCCAAATAAAAAATAAAAAAGACTGGGTTGCAACTTAGTAGTAGACTGTCCCCAGAGTCAATCCCCAATGCTACAGAAAAAAAAAGAAAAAGAAAAAAGAAGAATCTATGCCTGGATTTTTAAAGATTACAGTCCGATAATGGATTAATTTTTATCCCCTTATTTGGCCTATTTTTTTTAAAGGGAAGGACACAGAGAGAGAGAGAATCAATCTTATTTAGGTTTTCATGTGGCCTTCGTTGCTCCAGGACTTCGTCGTGTACATGGTGCTGGGGTTCAAACTCGCATACACGTGCATGCTGGGCAAGTGCTGTAACCTCTGAGCCACCGCTCCAGCCCCACCTATATCCCTTTTTTAAGAAAAAGTTTTATTGAGGCAAGATGCACGTCATTAGACATCGTTAAGTACACACAGTCAGACTTCTGTATCTGTGGGCTCTACATCTGAGATCTCAACCAACCACCAATTAAAAATATTTGAAAAGAAGGGGCTGGAGCAGTGGCTCAGCGGTTTCAATGCTTGCCTCACATGCGCAGGGACGCGGGTTCAAATCCCAGCACCACATACACAACGAAGTGTCCAAGCAACAAAAGTCACATGAAAACTAAATAAAAAATCGATTCTATCTTTCTCTCTCTCTCTTTCTTTCACTGTCCCTTTCTCTTTATTAAAAAAAAAGATTTCAAAAGAAAATTTTCTCCATATTAAACACATATAGACTTTTTCCCCTTATGATAATTCCCTAAAAAATACAGTGTAACAATTATTTACATGACATTTAATTTATATATCAGATACCACATCACCTAGAGATGATACAAAGAACAAAAGATGTGCCTAGGGGTTGGGGATTTAGCTCAGTGGCAGAGTGCTTGCCTAGCATGCGTAAAGCCCAGAGTTCGGTCCTCAGCCCTGAAAAAAATAAAAAAGGATGTGTATAGGTTCTATGGAATTTTTATTTATTTATTTATTTATTTATTTATTTATTTTTAGAGATAGGAAAAGATAGAGAAAGAGAGAGTCAATTTTATTTTATCTTTTATCCAATTTTTATTTTTTTGACACTTAAGTCATGTATGTAGGGTGCTGGGGTTCGGACCCAAGTCCTGACTCATGCCAGGCAAGCATTCCAACTGCTGAGCCACCAATCCATCTCTTCTGTGCAAATTTTGTATAAGGGACTGGAGCAGTCACAAATTTTCGTGTCCATGGTTGTTTCTTTTCTCTGAAATGAGTGAGTGTAAAAGACCGGTGTATAGAATGAGATGATCATTGATGTCACTAGCCTGCCAAAATATCTATTATTCTTTCTTGGCTTGTCATTCTATCATGTTAGGAAAGGATGCATACAAGTCCAGGGTTTCATCTGTGTAAATAAAATCCACAGTTGGAACCTATGGGCTATATATATATAAATATTCTTTTCTTTAATTAAAATAAAGTAGGAGAATCTTTTAGCTGCTTTCTCTCCTGCATTTCAGAAGGATTTATAAATCGGTTGTTTTCTGCTGAAAGCCAGCATATTTCTGTCTAGGTTGCAACATCACACAACTTGCATTTGAACCTTGTGGAAGCGCTGCCCTTCTCCAAACCACACTGAATGTGATGCAGGTGTAGGACCCTGCGGGCTCTAATTATCCTCCAACACTGCAAAGCAGGAGGGTCAAAGAATTGAATTCCTCCCAGGGAGGAGTTCAAGAGGTGCTGATTTTAAATTTGTTAAGGGATGATCAAAATGAGCTCAGCAGGAGAGAGTTTAAAGGGGACAAAACTGAAGCAAAGGTAGTTTGATAAAGTGGTATTTATACATTCTGATCTAGGCAGAAATTGATGACAGGGTCTGTTGTATTAATGAAAAGTACAGTGAAATTTTTCCTGGTAATTTAAAATTTTCAAGAACTGTAAAGCCTTTTGAGTAGCACATTGGCTTGTTCATTCATTTACTCACCCACTCAGCATTAGGTAGCAGGGAGATTTAGAGATGCTAAAATAAATATTCCATGGTCCCCAAAGGAACTTATTCTCCCACAGTGGATAGAAAGTATGTGGTTGCATATCTACAATACTGAACAGCTCATAATTAAAGTCTCACTTTCTCTTCCTAAGAGGGTTAAACTCTAGGAAATCAGAGACAAAATATTTAAAGATAATGCAAATGAAAGTTATAAGACTCATTTCATAGTGTTCTTGAACAATCTGTCCTTTCCTGTAAGTCTTTGACTAAAAGAAGTCATATTGACAATTTGACACCTATCCATCCATCCATTCATTCATTCACTCATTAATTCATTCAACCATCCATCATCTATCCCTCCATCCATCCATTTATCTATCCATTCATCCATCCATTCATCTATCCATTCATCATCTATCCTTTCATCCATCCATCATCTATCCATCCATCCATCCATTTATCTATCCATTCATCCATCCATTCATCTATCCATCCATCCATCCATCCATTTATCTATCCATTCATCCATCCATTCATCTATCCATCCATCCATTCATTTATCTATCCATTCATCCATCCATTCATCTATCCATCCATCCATTCATTTATCTATCCATTCATCCATCAATCATCTATCCTTTCATCCATCCATCATGTATCCATCCATCCATCCATCCATCCATCTGTCCTTTCATCCATCCATTCATCATTCACGCATTCTAAGGCCTTTCTTGGAACAACTGTTTTTCTCTAGAAGTCTTTCCTTTCCTAGGCTAATTCTTACTCACCTTCAGGTCTTCCTTTATATATCTCTTGTTTTGGGAAGTCCTATCTGACCTCTAAATCTTGGTGAATACCCTCCTCCATGCTTCCATCTCCACACTGGAAAAGTGCCTGCTACTCCTTGGTTTTACCTAACCAGCAACTGTGCAGTGAGAGTCATTGTTAGCTAATTCAGTTAGACGTCCCTGCACTTGAAAGGAAAAAGCCCAAATTGATGCTTTCAATAATGACTCTCTGCCTGGCTCCCAGCCCTGGGGGTTGGTCAGCTGGTTCTGGTGTACATGCCCTGGCTGGTTCCACTGGGCTCATCCATGCATCTGTGGTCAGCCGGCAGGTTGGCTGGGAGCTAAATGATCTAAGGTCCTCATTCCATGGGTTCATCTTGGCTCTGTGTAGTCTCCCCTCAGCTCAGACATGAACAGGCCCAATCCAAGAGGTCAGATCTCAAGAGGTGTCAAATAAAAGCTGTAGGCCTCCCCAAGCCCTGGCTCAGAACCTGCACTGTGTCCCTCAGCTAGTCTAAAAGGAAAGAAAAAGAGAGAGAGAGTGAGCATCCACATAGGCCATTCCAGATTCCTGGGGTCAGAAAATGGACTTCACCTTCTGACAAGGGAAACTGCAGAGGTCTGTGGCCACGTTTGCAGTTGACAGCCTTAATTTTATTTATTTATTTATTTTTTAATTTTTTTTTAGGGCTGAGGACCGAACTCGGGGCCTTGCGCATGCTAGGCAAGCACTCTGCCACTGAGCTAAATCCCCAACCCCAACAGCCTTAATTTTAAAACTGAGATTTTTCCTCTGGGAAAAAGCTGGGCTTTGTGTTCAAAGCCCTCAGGGAAATGTCAAGATAGACTTGGAATGAACAGAGAAATTTAAATTGCTTTGGATAGAATGTTTAATTTTTTTTTTTAAAGAGAAAAGGACAGTGAGAGAGAGAGAGAGACAGAGAGAATCAATTTTTACTGAGTTTTTCACATGGCTTTCTTTGCTCTGACACTTAGTTGCGTACTTGGGTTGCTGGGGTTTGAACCTGTGTACTTGCGCACGCCAGGTAAGCACCATAACCACTGAGCCACCAATCCAGCCCCCTGATTCCATATTTTTTGTTAAAGCAATGCTATTTTCTTTTATCTTGACATGTAAACTTTTCAGACATATTCACATGTAGAATTCTAATCCCTGCTCCCATATTAGTCAGTTCATAGCCATCTTGCTTCCTCTTCTTAGCCTCCACCCATCCCCTGCCTACCACATTGTCTGAGGGACACCCAGGATCTCTCTTCTGAACATATTTCAGCATGCATTTCTCAATCGCAGGGAATAGTTTTTAAAACATATTGCCACAGTATAACTTTAAAACCATTACAACCTTCAAGGTTAGCAGTAATTCCTTAACATGATCAAATTCCCAGTGAATGTTAAAGTTTCTAACTGTGTGCATAATAAGGTCCACACATTACACATGATTGATACCTCTTCAGTCTATGTACCTACAGGATGTCCTTGCTGTTTTCTCTCTTCCTTTTAATATATTTACGCATGCGTATTTACAGTCCCTCAGTATCCACAGGGGATTAGTTTCAAAGCTCCTCATTGATACTTGAACAGATGTTCAAGTTCAGAACCTACGTACATCTTCCTGTGTACCTTAAATCATCTCTAGGTTACTTATAACACCTAATATTATGTAAATAGTATTATACTGTCTTGTTTAGGGAATAATGACAAGAAACAAATCTGTACATCTTCAGTACAGATGTGAAAATGTTTTTTCTCAGGGCTGGAGCGGTGGCTCAGTGGTTTCGGCGCTTGCCTGGCAAGCAGGAGGACCGGAGTTCAAACCCCAGCACCACGTACTCAACTAGGTGTTGGAGCAACCAAGGCCATGTGAAAAACTAAAATAAAGTTGTTTCTCTCTTTCTCTGTCTCTCTCACTGTCCCTCTCTCTTTAAAAAAAATTTTTTTTCTCAAATATTTTCAATCCATGGTTGGTTAAATCCCCAGATGCAAAACCTAAAAAAGTAGAACCCACATGTTGAAGAAACCAGGAAATTTGCCTTGTAGAATTTTCCCTGGATTTTGTATATGGCAATTCCCTGCTGCCATTTAACCTGTTGGTCTATCTTTCCCGAAACTCCTATAAATGGGTAATTGGATCTAAAGGCTTGATTGATTTTGGGGAGACAACTTCTTGGTGATGTTTAGTGCTACCTTTTTTTATTTTGAAATGTTTTTTTCCAAATTCTCAGTTTAAAATCCTTTGCCTGGAAGTATGTTAATTGGTATCTTGAATAAATAACATGTTTACAGTCTTTCCCTCCCAATTAATGAACAAACTGTAGCTTTTCCAAGTTTCCCAGCTCTGGCAAGAAACAGAGAGTGAAGAATTCACATGATTTTTGATATACCAAAAGCAATAAATTTCCCGATCAGTTTAATTTGCAAATGCAGTTGGTGCCTATGTGATCTAGCTTCCAGCACTCAGCAATAAAACTTTACAAGAAGACCTAGTAAAATGTCCAACACACGGGTGTGAGCAGTAAAATGGAAGCAACTGGTTAAAGAAAAAGAAAACTGTAGCCACGGAAGGTTTGCTTTGGGGCTGAGGACAGGGTGAGAGAAAAACATTGTCAGAAAGTTCTGGCACCCAGCATCAACATCAGCCATCTAAACAAGGCATTTCTGTCTCTGTTGGCCATCAGTAAACATCCGGCTTAGCTAGCAACTGTTCATGATCTTATTGTTAGCTAAGAGTTGGAAACTTAGACGTAGCATGTGTTTGTAAACACATGCACAGAGCCAGAGTTTATATCATGTCTTTAAATAGAAAAACCTTCCCTAGTTGAACTAGGCAGGCACTGAAAGCAATACTTTTTTCATTATGCAATTCAAATAACAATCACTCTCTTTCTGTTTTTAGTCTGTGACTTTAGAGCTGGTTGTAGCAACAACTATGAAAAGCATAACTGCAAATGAAAGAAGCCCCCCTCTTCTCAAAATCCCCCCAGGGCAGGTATTTATTGCAGAGGGGAACTGGCTTCTAGAAAAGATTGGTCGAACCGGAGTGCCTATATATAGAAGCCAGGAAGAGAAAGGGACTTGTGAGCTTTGAATCTGAAGCATATCAGGCCTGAAATTTAATATGCCCTTGGTCTCACCTCCTGGTCCCTTTGTTTGATCTTTATGAGAATCTGTGTGGATGCTCACTCTCTCTCTCTCTCTTTTTTTCCTTCTTTTAAAAAATGATTGTATTGGGTTTTTTTTTTTTTTTTAAGGACATGGGAATCATGCAGTGTGGCTTCCGTGGAGCTAAAAAGGCTGCATTTCACCCTGCCATGGATATTCCCTGACTGCTGTTTGCCGATTTCTTCTGACATAGTCACAGAGTAGGTGAGGTGCAGAGGGAAATGCCCCGGGCCACCTTGACTCCAGAGGGAGGGAGACTGCAGGGCAGGAAGCACAGCCCTGTGGAACCAGCATGGGGCTGGGAATCTACAATCCTCAGTCCAATATGAGCATGGCCAATGGGTGTGTGAGCTGGACTCAAGAGTCCTCAGTCATAAACAGTGGGGTGAACTAGAAAATACCTAAGGTTTCCTACAGACCCTCTTGCCTTTCAGCTCTCGGAGGTACTATAGATGACTGTATGCGTTTCATATCGCTGCTGTAACAAATCACCACAAACTCAATGGATTAAAACAAGGCAAATTTATTTTCTTATGGTTCTGGAGGTCAGGAGTCTGACACAGCGCTCACTTGCTAAAGTCAAGCTCTTGGCAGGGCTGTGTTCCTTCCTGGGGCTAATCCATTTCTTTGCTCTTCCAGCTTCTGGAGTCCACCCACATTCCTTGGCTCCTGGCCTCCTCCTCCTCCACCTTCAAAGCCAAGTCCCTCTCATGTTGCCATCCCTCTGGTTCTCTGCAGCCAAGAAAGGGTCTCTGAGTTTAAGAACTCGTGCGATTGAGTAGTTTTTCACATAGTAAGGCTTTGTACCTTAATCACATCTAGAAAGTCTGTCTCCACATAAGCTAACACATTTATTCATTCTAGGGACTAGGATGTGGACACCTTTTGGGGCCATGATTCTGCCTGCCCTGCTACTTCTGATACTGAATTTTCCTTAGGAGAAGGAAAAAAAATGTCATTTAATACCCTAAAATCCATCTTTCCAAAATTATTGCCCAATTCTTCCTCTTGAAGTGTCCCAGCTTGAAATGTAGTTTCTGCTACAGTTTGGATGTGCTTTGTCCCCAAGGTTCACATGCTCAAAACTCAATTCCTAGCATGGCCGTGTTGAGGTGGTGGGACCTAAGAGGTGGGGCCTAGTAGAGGGTGATGAAGTCACTGGAGGTGCCACCCTTGGGAGAGATTAAGGTAGATCTTGCTGGACCCCAGTTAGTTCTCATGAAAGTGGGCTGTGACAAAGCAAGGGCACCCCACATAATTGGCATCTTCTTCATGTGGCCATTTCCCTTCTCACTTCTCCACCGCGTTATGATGTAGGCAGATGTCCCTCACCAGAGCTGAGGGAAATTGGAAGCCTGATCTTGGATTTTCATCCTCCAAAACTGCTAGTTAAAAGTAAGCTCTTTTTAAAGTATCAAGACTCAGATGTTTCGTTATAGCAGCAGAAAATGAAATAATACAGTTTCCTTACCTGAATTGAGCAATGCCTTCTTTGGGATTTTCCACAATCCCACTATTTCTGCTTCCCAAAAGGCCATGTTAACCTTCACCTTTTCTCCAGGCCCCACTTCTCCTCCAAGTTCCAGCTAATGTTCTTCTCTTCTTAAGCTTTCCCTGATCTTCCAAGAAAAAAGCAAAGTATCAGTGTTTTATATTAACAAATATCCCACATGCTCTGATAGATCTTGGTGACCCATGAAACTGAAGGCTCTCAGAGGCTTCAGCACCTGGGAACTGACCCAGAGTCTTCCCCACACACAGCAGGAGCCATGTCCATATGTGTTGACTAAAGCCATGAATGAGCACTGTGGGACCCTGATCCAATATGACCAGCATTCTTCTGCAAAGGGGACGTCTTTATCTGCACACAGAGAACATAATGTAGCCATCATAGTTACGTTGTACAAGCCAAGGTACTACCCGAAACTAGGAAAGAACCTTACAACAAATCCTTCCCTGATGCCTTAGAGTAGGCATGGCCCTACTGACACTTTGATCTTGAAATTCCAAGTTTCAGAACTGTAAGTTTTATTTTTTTAAACCATTGGGTGCTTTGTTATAGCAGCTCTAGGAAACTAATACAAACTTAAACCTATTTTGATCAACTTCCTGTGAGAGCAAATGTTTTTCTTTTGCTTGAAATGCTGCAGAAAACACCACTACTAATTTTGAACTTGTTACCTAACCTCGCAAAACCCCGTTTCCTCATCTTCATAAAGAGGTAATGGGAGGAGGGGGAGTAAAGGTGACCTTGAACATAAACTGGCTTAGGCCCCTCCACACATATGAAAAGCTGTGAATGAACGGTGGTGGTTATACTATTCCTAGCTCCTGTGTGGATGTGGGGGTTCTCAGTTAGTGGTCAGGACTGGCTGGAGCCCCAACAGGAGGGGAGATTTCTGACTGGGGTGGGGGCTGGAAAAGTACAGGAAGCTAGATGATAAGGCCGGGGAGGATGCCAGGGAAGCGTACAGCCTGACACCCCTTCAGTTTGTGTGACTGATCTACTCCCTCGCCTGTCTCCACTCCATCTTCATCCCCTCCTTCTGGCTGGCTGTCAAGCTCAAGAGCAAAGGGAAGGTACCAATGTGTGTAGTTCATAGCAAACTGAGCTGTATCAAACCACCCATTGGGTGGGACCTAGTTTATAGTAACATCTGTGGAATAGGCGAATAAATAGTGGATGAGTGAATGCATATCTTGGCTCTACAGACTCAGAGTATTTGCTCCCAGAAACTCCATGAAAAGAAGGATTTGGTGGGTCTCCATGGCCATCATACAAATGGTAGCATCTTGACCTTCCATCTCAGATCCAAGAAGTAAACACAAACATAGGGGAAATGCCATCAAACTTAAACCTTTTGCCACCTGGGCTATAGGCAGGCATTGCTTGATCACAGAGATGTGTCTGGGAAATGTGTCACTGGGCAATTTTATTGTTGTGTGAACTTCATATAGTGTACTTCTACACACTAAGATGGCTTCAATGTCACTAGGCAATGTAATCTTATGGGACCACCCTTATACATGGGTCCATTGTTGATTGAAATGTCTCTATGTGGTGTGTAACGGTACTTTGGTAACTAAGTAATTCTTTTTGATGCTGGGGATTGACCCCACAGTCGTCCCAGTCTTATGCATTCAGGGACATGATCTACCAGAGTTCTACCCTGGGATTAAGCGTGTCTTTCTAGTTTGACCTTGCAGACCCCTTGAACACTAGCATTCCTTCCCCTGCCTCATCGCCTCCTTTGCCCTTGGCAGTGAAGCCATTTACCCCATCCAGTTCACCTGGCGGTTAACTCACTGCCTAGTCCCCTCTGCACACCTGTGCATATTTGTTCTGTCAGCATAAATCCTGGGGCTCTGCTCCAGGTGACATCCCCCAAGGCCACCACATCAACCAGAAGCAGAAAAATAACAATAGATAGTTCCTCCCTCCCTTAGGATTAGATTCACTTTGATTTCCAACCCCGCCACCTTCTCTATGGAGTCTTAGGTAAGTGAAGCTTCCAAAATATCCCCTGTTCCTCCATGCTGGGACTGATGGGGCTCCATCCTGACTCAAACCATAGCCCACCCAAGTCAATGTCCTGAGTGGGTCCCCACACTGCATTTTCAGAGCTCCGCTATGTTCTCTGACAACTGGATTCTTTCAAACTTGCTGCCTGATTCCCAGGGACCTGCACCCCTACCTGGGTACTCAGGCTCTTCTCTCCACTGCTCATCGCCCCTCTTCTCCTGAGTCCTTCTCCTCGTGCCTTTTTTTTTTTTTTTTTTTTTTGCACCAGGGATTGAACCCAGGGGTGCTTAGCCACATCCCATGCCTGAGCCTGCTTTTAAATTTTTTTTAGTTTTTCATGTGTCTTTCATTCCTGGGACACTTTGCTGCGTATGTGGTGCTGGGATTTGAACTCATGGACTTGCACATGCCAGGCAAGCACCTTAACCACTGAGCCACTGCTCCAGCCCCTACTTTTTTAAATTTTGAGACAGGCTCTCCCTAAGGTGCTCAGGGCCTCACTAAGTTGCTGCAGCTGGTTTTAAACTTGTGGTCCTCCTGCCTCAGCTTCCCAGCTGCTGGGATTACGGGCGTGCACTGCCACACCGGGCTCCGCATACCTTCTCAATGCTTGAAACGCCTCCCCTCTCCACTGCCCACGCAGTGCCCACTCCGTTCCCATCCTGCCTACCCACAACGCACTCCTGCAGGTACACAGAGGTCACCTCCCACTTTTCCATCAGCATTATCAGCATTTTAGGAGAAGAGACATTTTTACTCTGTTTTCAATTATTTCGTGCCCTCTGTTAGTTAAGTATCGTATTTAGTAGAGAAAAATCCAAATGGATTCTTGTACTCCAAGTAGAACCAGGGCCAAGCCTGTTACTGGAATGGCAAATAAATTTCCACTTGAGTGATCAGTGAGGACTCAAGAGAGTGGGGCATTGGAGATTAAAGGAGTCTGGGCTCACATCTAGACTCGGGATGGACTGGTTGCAAAGCCTTGGTGGTTTTCCCCCAGGGGTCAGGAGAAGGGTGCTGCTGCCGGCCACATGTTTGCTGACCCCTGCCCACTAGCTCTGTTTGCCCCCATGAACTCACGTTAGGGAGGGGAGTCTTTGGAGTTCACATGGGTTGAGACTCTCTGGTGTGGCCAGGGAATTGTCAGAGTTGCTTAGTTGAAAATGACCTTTGATGCTGGGGACAGTGGAGTGCACTTGTCATCCCAGCCTCTCAGGAGGCTGAGGCAGGAGGATCGCAACTTCAAAATCAGCCTCTGCAACTTAGTGAGGCCCTAAGCAACCTAACGAGATCCTGCCTCAAAATAAAATATAAAACGGGCTGGGGTTGTGGCTCAGTGGTTAAGCGCCCCTGAGTTCAATCCCCCATCAAAAAAAGAAAAGAAAAAATGATCTTTGCTTTAAATGTTGGAGTTACTCCTTTCTGAGGTCAGGAAGAAAAATTGAGTGGTGCTGGGAACCAGAGGAGGGCCCATAACTCTTACAGGAAACATCATCCATTCAGGATTTCGTTTTGACTTTTTGTTTTGTTTTTAACACAATGGGCATTCAAAGAAGAAATACATCACTTTGAGACGCCAGATTCATTAAAGGGCAATTAAATGGGGATCACTAGAAACTGGACTGCCCACCTACCCTGATCTCTCTATATAAAAAGAATACAGGGGCTGGAGCAGTGACTCAGTGGTTACGGAGCTTGCCCACCATGCACGAGTCCGAAAGTTCAAACCCCAGCACCACATACACAATGAAATCTCAGAGCAACGAAGTCCACATGAAAAACTAAATAAAAATCGTTTCTCTCTTTCTCTCTCTCATTGTCCCTCTCTCTTTAAAAAAAAAGTAACAATAATACAGTGATCTCTAATTCTACAAGGGAAATATGTTCCAAGACCCCCCAGTGGATATCTGAAATTACAGACAGTACCCAAACATGCTACAATTTTTTTCTTATACATATATAACTATGATAATGTTTAATTTATAAATTAGGCACAGTAAGAGATTAACAATAATAATAAAACAAAGCAATAGTAATAATATATTATAACACAAGTTACTTAAAACTTGTGAATTTTTTTTTCTAGAATTTTTTACTTATCATTTGAACTGAGAAAAATAAAACTGAGAAGGTGAGACTACTATAACACATGAGAAGACCTTAAAAATTTACGAATGAGGGGCTGGAGCAGTGGCTCAGTGGTTTCGGCGCTTGCCTGGCATGTGCGAGGACAAGGGTTCAAATCCCAGCACCAAGTACGCAACAAAGTGTCTGAGCAACAAAAGCCGAGTGCAAAAAAACTTTTCAAGCATGACCTAGTTTTAGGTTAGTTTTTAGGGAGACCTGCTTTTCAATATGAATCTTTTTTTTTTTTTAAGAGACAGGGATAGTGAGAGACAGACAAAGAGAATCAACTTTATTCAGTTCTTCATATGGCTTTCCCTGCTTAGACACTTGATTGTGTACATGGTGCTGGGGTTCGAACCGGTGTACTTGTGCATGCCAGGCAGGCACCGTAACCACTGAGCCACCGCTCCAGCCCCCCAGCTGGACCCTTTTTGGTCTGTGCTCCCACCTTATCTAGTGAACCCTGAGTGTTCACATGGATTCTAGTCCTCTCTTCCACCCTTGGTATTTGTTTATGCAGTGTTGTCCATAAGAAATGAGTTCCTAATAGTTTACTTCTATTAAATTGTGCTTCTCTCCAAAATCCCCTGGAGCTCCTGAATGTGAGGTAGATGGCTCTGTTTCTCCAGATTCTTTCCTGAAATTCCACTCTGAGCAGGGTGGGTCATTTCCTCTTTGGAAGAGAAGGTAGGATGAGTTGCTCTAGTTCCACCTCCCCATCACCTGCCATCAGTGTCCCCTCCTCGACAGCCACCCTTCCTTATAGAGGCTTCTTTGATCAGGTTGTGCCCAAAGCCCGCATCTTCTACTTCCGCTGTGACCACACAACTAGGAAATGTGTCTTGGGCTGATTTGTTGGGAAGAGAGCTGAAAAAAGGAGGATGAGCTTAGAAAAAGGACGCTAGGGAGGAAAACAGCCAGAAGGATGCTCTTCGTGGACCTGTTAAATTCTTCAACGACCAAGAACAAAGAGGACTCTCCCTCTCGTAAAACAGTTCTCAAAGATCCAATTTTCTTTTTTTCATTTGAGTGTTTTTTAATTTAGCCTTCAAATTAACAGAACTCGGAGTGTTTTTCTGGCTTATAAAACACATATTGCCTGCATGTCAGTCTCCCAAAGGGAAGCTGGAGGTGCACATGGAACTTTCTTGCTCTCCAGTGCAGGGCTGGGACACACAGAGGAGGCAGGGGCAGCTCTCGCCAAGCCCACCCATGCTGCCAGGTTTGCTTCCCATACCGTGTGGCTTCCTGGCAGCGGCTGGCTAATTTGGGGGGTATGATTATTAAAATAATACAGTGTAAGGTAACATCCTCTGCGCTTCCCAGCAACAAGCCACACATCTGCTCTGTTTGAGAGGCACTATGGTCCCCTCCTCCATCGATTCGGGCGCCCAGGGTCCCACCTTGACATGTGGACCCTGACTTTCCCTTAGCAAGGCCCCGGAGTGGGTAGCGCCTGCACCGCCAGGGCAAGCTATAGAGCGTGTCCTCACCTAAGCTCCAGGGGACGGTGCCCTTCAGGGGTTGCCTGGATGGCCTTTGCTGTCTTAAGGAAAGGGATGCCATCCCCACACTGACATTTTCCCTAAACCACATGCCCCACTATGAAGGGAAACTGGGGTGTTTGCCATCACACAGCAGTGTGGAAAGAATCTTCCTGAGCCTGCCCCCCAGGATCCCTGAGCCCTTGACGAGTTCCCGACTCCTCCTAAGTCAGTGCTGTGGTCTGGACATTGAAAACTAGTTAACTTTATGTGTGAACTTCACTGAGCCAGAGATTTGTGCAGACATTTGGTTAAAACAACATTCTGGGTGAGTCTGTGAAGTTATTTTTGGATGAGATCAGCACTTGAATCTGTAGGCCAAATAAAGCACACTGCTCTCCCTGATGGTGGGCCTTGTCCAATCAGTTGATGATCTCGATACACAGAAAACATTGACCTCCCCAAGAGAATTCTTTCTGCCTGACCGCATTAAACTGAGACAGCAGTTCTTTCCACTCTTTGGATTTGAACGGAAACATTACCTCTTGGTGGCCTTGAGACTGGCAGCCTTCAGAGTTCACACAATTGGCTTTATTGGTCCTCAGGACTTGGAACTACTCCATCGGCTCCGCTGAGTCTCCCTACCAGCTCAGCCTGCAGATCTTGGGACTTGCTGGCCTCCCGTAATTGCTTGACTCACTTCCTCATGGTTTATCTATAGCTGCTATGTTTTGGATCTTAAATGTCCCCTACACGCCCATGTGCTAAAGACTTGGTCTCTGCCTTGCCTCAATTGGAAAGTGGTGTTCTTTAATAGGTGGGGCTTTGTGGGAAGTCTTTAGGCCCTGGAGAGAATGCCCTTGAAGGGGATACAGCTCCTTCCTCTTCTATTTCAGTTCCAAACCATGAAGTGAACAGCTGCTACTATCACAATGATGGGCGGCCTCACAGGTGCAGAAGTGACAGGAGCTTTCAATCATGGCCAGAGACCTCCAAAACTGTGGGCAAAAGTAAACCTTTCCTCTCTCAAGTACTTTGTTACAGTAACGGAAAGTCAACTACACAATTTATGCACGCGCGCATGCACACCCGTGTGCACCAAGGAATCCTGTTCCTCTAGAGAAACCTAATACAGTGATAAATGAGGCTAAATGAGGAAAACTAAAAATCTGATACGCAGAAGGCAGACACTCCTCTCCCTTCATCTATTTCTAGTGTTCAGAGACTGGAATCTGTATCCCATCTTAGTCCACAGTCACTTGGTGGGGCTGAGCCAGAGTCTCACCTGCAGATATCTGTAAGGTCCACCTCCAACTCCATCCCTGGATGAGGGGCACAGGGGCTCTCAGTGTGAGACAGGACTACATATTCCTCTTAAAAAGAATTGTTTTGGGGGCTGGAGTGGTGGCTCGGCATGTGCAAGTATGTGGGTTCAAACCCCAGCACCATGTACACAAGAGTCTAAGTGTCAGAGCAACGAAAGCCAAATGAAAAACTAAATAGAAACTGATTCTTTCTCTCTCGCTTTCTCACTGTCCCTCTCTCAAGAAAGAAAAAAGAAAAAAAAAAAAAAGAATTGCTTTGAAAATGTCCAAGGGGACAAGGGTCCTTCAGCATTTGATCAAGTTAACCATTGTGGTCTCTCCACAGTTCCTCACTTACACACCAGCCAGGACAAAGTGGCTTCCTCTGGAAAGCAGAAAGGGCCCCAAGGAGGATTCTGGGCTTGGATTGGCTCTCGATGGTGACTGGAAAAGATTTGGTGCAGCCGTGCATAACGTAACAGGGATAAGTTTGAGAAACGCATCCTTCGCCAACTTTGTCACTAGAAATGCATCATAGCGTATACTCACATGGACAAAGATGGACCTCACTAGGCAATATAATCTTGCATGATATAACCTTGTGGGACTACCATTGTTAATGTGGTATTGACCACAACATTGCTCTGTCGTGCACAACTGTATTGTAAAATGCCTTGACTTCCTTCTCTATGTTCCAACAATGACCTGTAAAAAAAAAGAAAGAAAAGAAAATTTTTACTAAACCCTATTTCCCCTACATAGTTTCATCACAAACAAGTGGCAATTCCAATTCCAGGCATAAGAAACCAACTCCTGGGATTGGAGCAGTGGCTCAGTGGTTAAGGCGTTTGCCTGGCATGCGTGAGGATGTGAGTTCGAACCCCAGCACCATGTACACAAGGAAGTATCAGGGCAACGAAAGCCACATGAAAAACTAAATAAAATTCATTCTCTCCCTCTCCCCACTCCCCGCCTCCACCCAGTTCTCTCTTATTTCTTTTTCTCTCTACTCCAGTTCCTGTTGAGACAGATTAGGAGAGATAGTAAAATGGCTAGGTAGTCAGGACCCTGGGCCCCATGCAAGCACAGGAGAACCTAGCCAGTAGAGAGAGATTGATGCATAAGCTCAGATGCAAAAGACCACAAGGCTCCCGGTGGGAGCAACTCCTTTGTCCCAGAGGCAGGAAAACTAAGAAGTGGGGGTGGACACAGATGGGAACTAGGGAAGATTTGCCACCTGTGTTGCACAGATTTTAACCAAAGGTGTTGGTGCTCAGTTTCAATGCCTGCTTTACATAGAGTTCAACCAATGATGTTGGTGCTTTTCTCAGTGCCTGTTTTGCGTGACTCTTAATCAAGGCTCAGACCCAAACCTATATAAACCCAGGCCAAACACACAGAAGACAGAGTCCTGCTTCCAGGCTCCCCTCCGCCTTGCGGAATCTCTGCTCTCCTTCCTTAAATAAATGCTATTCCTTTTACTCTTCCTTTCTGTGGTTGTCCATGAATTTTATTCTTCAAATTTGCAAGATAAGAACCTGAATTCCCAAGGCGTGCTTCCACACCAAGAGCTGCTACGCACCGCTCAACGGGAGCAGGGAGAAGCCCAGCTCTTAGCTGGGGAGCTGCTAACACTATTTCGGCTGTAGACACCTGCAGTCAGCCCAAATTCCCAGTTTTAACTGGGAATAGCTGCAAACACTAGAAACGGGCTCTTCTGGGTGCTGGAATCTGTAGTTGGCCCAGACTCCATTCGCCCATGGGAGCAGAGAATCCGGCCTCATCTCAAACCCCTGCATCACTGTTACCCAGGATGGAATCTGAGGGGAAAGGACAGGAATAGTCCAGGATGAGGCTCAGAGCTTGGGCTGTTGTCTGGAGGGTTATGGAGTGCACATACTCATTTTTAAGCCTGGACAAGAAGGGCTGAATTGGAGGAACAGAAAGATATCACAGAGGGGCTGGAGCACTTGCCCGGCATGTGCAAGTACACGGGTTCAAACCCCAGCAACCCACGTATACAACTAAGTGTCTGAGCAACGAAAGCCATGTGAAGAACTCAATAAAAATTGATTCTCTCTGTCTCTCTCTCACACACACTGTCCT
>PVKS010033145.1:0-21956 GCA_004027875.1 Aplodontia rufa
GAAATCAGCATAACCCAGCGAACCAAGGGTCGAATGTCTTCACTCATCTGTGGAGGCTGGAACTAGACCCTGGCCATTGAGAAAGGAAGTCTATTATCATGTGTTAAATTTGGATAAGTTGTAATGTTATACAACCTAATTTTTTAGAGATATTGTGGGAAGAGGAAGGGAGGGATAAGGGTGGGTAATTGGGGGGGGGGCACTCCTGGGGGTAAATCTAATCTTCAGAATCTATCTATATATATTATATTATTTCATTAAAAGATTGTGTGATTGTTCAACAAATAATTTTCTGAATAAAAAGAATTGATTCTTTCTCTCTCTCCCTCTCTCTCCCTCCCTCTCCTTCTCTCCTCTCTCTCTCTCGCTCTCCTTCTCTCTTTAAAAAATGGGGGCTGGGGATGCAGCTTAGTGGTTGAGCACCCCTGGGTTCAATCCTTGGTACAGAGAAAAAAAAAGACAGATTGATTCCATCATCACAAAAATCTCCCTCATGATTTCCCAGATAGGCATACCCATCCTTCTTCCTCCCACATCCATAATTCCCAGAAAACTCAACTTTGTCTTCCATCTCCATCACGTTTTCATTCGGGAATGGAATCCTACAGTACGTGATCTTTTCAGATTGGCTTCTTCAGCACACAATAACATCCTTGAGATACAAGCTGATGCCTGCCCCGATAGCTCATTCATTTTTACTCCTGAGTAGTACTCCGTGGTGTGGGTTCCATAGTATGTACACCTGTTGTAGGGATTTTTTGGATTTTTCCAGTGGCTGCAGAAAATCGGGTTTTTGTTTTTGTTTTTCATGCACTTAGGTTTTGAATTCTCCGGGATAATTACCCAAGACTGCAATTGCTGGGTCACATGGTAACTATATGTTTAAGCTTTTTAGGAAACTGACAAATAGTTTTCCAGAGTGACATTGTGCCAATCTCTGTCTTTTGATTGATGTGTCTAGGCCATTTACATTTAATGTGATTAAGGCAATTTGCATTAGGACTTGTGTCTGCCGTTTATTTCTTGGCAGGGGAAAGAAGGGGTCACTGCCAGATAGGGATGAAAGTTCAGGCTCCTTTTTAGGTCTCTGGCTGAGAGAAGAAGGGATGCCTCTTTATGGCTCTCCACATGATCCCCACTGTCATTGCAGGGGAGAGGGTGGCCTCACTACTGCTGGAGATGGTAAAAAACCCTGACTCTCCATTAGGCCTCCTCTGGGGCCACCCAACAGGAGGAGGAGGGCACCTTATGACCTCTACGTGGGGATGTAGGTAAGTCCAGCCTCCACACATGGTCTCCACCAAGCCTGCAGAAGGAGAGTGTCTCATTACCACCCAGCAGGGACAAGAGCCCTGGCTCCCCACTGGGTTCTTCTCTCCCACCACCCTAGTGAAGGGGGTGGGTTTAGATGCCTGCTTCCAAAGATGCAAGTCTAGGCTCCCATTCAGCCAGGGGACACAGTGACACCCGAGCGTTTTCAGCAGGAGTGCAGCAGTGCTGTGGACTGAGTGTGTTCCCCCAAATTCAACTGTTGGAACCTAATCTTCATTGTGACAATATTAGGAGAGAGGACCTTTGGGACCATGAGGGTGGAGCCCTCATGAACGGGATCAGTGTCCTTTTTTTCTTTTTGAGAGAGAGGAACAAAATCAACTTTATTCAGTTTTTCACGTGGCTTTTGTTGCTCAGACACTTTGTGTGTACGTGGTGCTGGGGTTTGAACTCCCATACTCGCGCATGCCAGGCAAGCGCCTTAACCACTGTGAGCCACCGCTCCAGCCCCAATCAATGTCCTTAAAAGGGACTGAAGAGACCAGAGTTCTCCACCAGCTGAGGACACAGCTAGAAAGCATCACCTATGATCCAGGAAGTGGGCTTCACCAGACACCAAATCTGCTGACACCCGATCCCAGATATTCAGCCTCCAGAACAGTTAGAAATAAATTTATGGAGCTCAAGAGCCTCCCAGTCTACCGCAATGTGTCCCAGCAGCCCAAGGCAGGTGGCCGATGTCTTCCCCCTTGTGAGCATCTCCCCGTCCTCTCCTCCAGCTCTGGCTAGGGAGAGCGGGCTTTGCTCTCTTCTCTGGGCATTTCTACCTTGCCACCTTCTCCAGCATTCAGCCAGGAAACCCAGGGAATTCGCCACCATGTCGGTATCCAGCCCTGAGCACCACAGCCCTCGTGGCCTCTCACCACCTGCGGTCTTCTTACGTTTGTTTGACATGTAATGTCCACAAGTTCCAGCCACACTTGGCAGGAGGACCCAAGAAACCGTGCCTACTCCTTCATTCTGTATTTTGCAATGATACATTTAAATCTCTGGTGCATCTAGAATTCATTTTCATCTAAGGAGTGAGGCAAGGACCCCAGCGTAATGTTTTTTCCAGACTAATCTGTCTCATTAGCGCATGTTGGATAATCCTACTACTGATTCAAGATGATGTCCACATTTCCACGTGCACATGGAGCTGCTTCTCACTGTCCCATTGGCCTGTGTGCCTGCTCCCTTGGTATCAAAAGGGCACTGTTTGCTGGAGCTGCCTGAAGGGACTCCGAGAGCCCCACCTCTTCCCCACACTTTTAAAGCTCCCTCTTAGTTTCCTGCGGTTGTCATAATAAAATACCACTAACCAAGTGGCATAGAGCAACAGAAATTTGTTCTTTCTCCTTTCCAGAGGTCAGAAGTCCATGAGTCAGTCACACAGCTGGTTTCTTCCTGGGGTTCTCAGAGTGCACCTGCTCCAGGCCTGT
Source organism: Aplodontia rufa (assembly GCA_004027875.1). Lineage (NCBI taxonomy): Eukaryota > Metazoa > Chordata > Mammalia > Rodentia > Aplodontiidae > Aplodontia > Aplodontia rufa. The sequence goes on from PVKS010033145.1 coordinate 2,754, forward strand.
CTCCTAGATTTTGGTGGCTGCCAGCAATCCTTAGCATTCCTTGGCTTATGATGCATGGTCCTGTCTCTGCCTCCATCGTCCATGGCCCTCTCTTCCTGAGCATCTCTGTGTGTCTTCTCTTATGATGAGAACAGCAGAGGTATTGGATCAAGGGCCCCCCTAGTGTACTGTGACCTAGTTTTGTCTTAACGCATTACATCTACCATGACCCTGTCTCTAAACAAGTTCCCATTGTGAGATTCCAAGAAGGACACAAATTTTATAGGAGACGCTACCCTACCAGTACTGTCTTCAATGGGCTGCTTCCTACCATGCCCCCAGCATCAGCTCCCTTCCAGCTCCAGCAGATCCCTGACCCATGGCTTCTGTTCCCCTCCAGGTGGTGATCACTTGCCCTGAAGAAACCCACCAACCCGTGTCCCCAATCCTGCACCACCTCTCACATGGGGTTTTCTTAGTGATGCAAGAGGGGCGGCCCATGGTGGCTCACGTATGCTGGGAAGTCCTCCATCTGTGCACAGATGACTCCTCGGATGAAGGCTAATTTCCAGAATATACGAAGAACTAAAAAAACTAAACAACAAAATCACAAATAATCCAATCCATAAATGGGCTACGGATCTAAAAAGAAACTTCTCACCAGAGGAAGTCCAGAGAGCCCAGAAATATATGAGAAAATGCTCTACATCATTAGCTATAAGGGAAATGCAAATCAAAACTTCAATGAGATTCCACCTCACTCCTGTTAGAGTGGCAAAAATGAAGAATACGAACAATGACAGATGCTGGAGAGGCTGTGGGAAAAGAGGAACACTGTCACACTGCTGGTGGGACTGCAAACTGGTTCAGCCACTATGGAAAGCAGTGTGGAGAATCCTCAGAAAATTAGGGCTGGAACCACCTTATGACCCAGCTATCCCACTCTTGGGAATTTTCCCAAAAGAGTTAGAATCAGCATATTATAGCGATGTGGCTTCATCAGTGTTTATAGCAGCTCAATTTACTATAGCTAGACTATGGAACCAACACAGATGCCCCTCACTTGATGAGTGGATACAAAACATTGGCACATATATACAATGGAATACTACTCGGCCATCAGAGAAAATGATATCACGGCTTTCACAGCCAAATGGATGGAGATGGAAAGAATTATGCTAAGTGAAGTATCCCAATATCAGAGACTCAAGGGTCGAATCTTTTCTCTCATTTGTGGAAGCTAGAATACAACTGGAAACAGTATGATAGATGCCTAAGCTAATAATAACCTCAACATGTATGAATTTTTACACAAACAGGGAGAACCCTGCCTAGGATATCTGGAGATGTAGGGAGAGGGGCAGGAAGGGGGGAGGGAACAGGAAGGATATCTAGGAAACTGGAGGGAGGGAGTATGGGGGAATCAACTCAGAAGGAGATCTCCGACCTCCACCAGAAGTCCATTTAACACAGCGATTCTTTTGGGAGAAACATAGAACCATGGGGGATCCAAGGGGGGCATCCATGACATGGCCTCAGCCTTGGATAACTATGTAAACACACATTTGTTCTTGATCGTTTGATGATTCCCCCCCAATTGTAAGTCCATATTCAACTAATAGAAAAGAAAATGACACTCCGTAGGGGACAGAGTGAGCGAATAGACACCAGCAGGGGAGCACTCCGACCTCCTCTGTCAGGCCAGAGGGGTCCGGAGCTCTCAGTGCTGCATAATAGGGACAGACACCCATGGAAATGCTTTTGCCACTTGACACCTTGTCCAAAATTTATACAACCCTAATAGAGTCCCTGCTCTGTTGGGAACCAACTCAATGTCAGATACATGAGGTAGCCTATTCCTGTTCCTCATGAAAGCCCTGCCATGGGCCCATTTGTACAGGAGAAACAACAGAGGCTCAGAGAGGGTGAGGGAACCTGCCCAGGTCACATAAGGAAGATGCAGATACAGACGTGAAACAGCTCCGGCTGGCTCCTCCACCCTTCCTCTCAGTGCACCTGGGACCCTCCAAGGACCAAGCCTGACCATGCCATGAGGCCTGCCCGCCTTGCTTACTGGTTCAATTTCAGTAAAGAAAGCTCCCACCCACAACCTCCATCTGCAGCCAGAGGACCCCAACATACTTCAGTGCAATGTGTCCCATCAGCCTCAGGGAAAAGGAAGTTCTCACCACCGTGATATTTGATTATTTGAGATTTTGTGTTCTCCCTCCTGAATCTGAAGGAGTTTGCATTTCAGCTGCTCTGGACCCCTGTTTTGCTGCAGAATCATTAGCACTAGATGGCGGCCCTGCTGGGACCCTTCCAGTCACAGATGACAGTGACATCCCTTCACTCTCGGATGGGGAGCAAGATGATTCCTACTCTGGTCATCCCACATTGTCACTTCTGCTGCATGCCCAGCCCTCCCTGGGTCTCGGTTACTCCTCCTGAAGACCCCGTGCCTCGGAAGCTCAGAGCGAGGTGTGGATATCACAGCCCAGGGTTCGAGTCCCCACTCAGCTGGAAGAGCTTGGTTAATTTCCCAGAGCCTCAGTTTCATCATTAGGGAAGAGATATCATGAGCACTGGGTACAGAAGTGGTGTGGTGAGTTACTGCCCAGCTGGGGACCGTTCTTCCAGAATGTGAGCTGTCAGTCTGGCTTTTGTGGCTGTTACTGCTCTTGTGACCATTCCAGCAGGACCCTGACCCCTCCCTAGGACACACGAGCCTCTGATTCCGTCAACCTGGACCCAAACGTGTTTGTCATGATTTCATCCAGTGTTGTTATGAGGAATTGGGTCTTGATCTTCAGTTTATGAAAAACGTGACACTTGTACCCCACACGAGGCAGAGGCTGGGGAAGCAGCTGTCAGTCATTCTGTAGGAGGGCCACAGAGAGGGCAGGCATTCGGGTGTGTGGACAGGGGTGGGACACTCGTGGCTCACGGAGACCCGTGCACCTTCCTGCCTGTCATTCCTGGAGGAACACTGTATGGAGGAGACCCAGTAGGTTAGGGTGCTGCCCCCATCCTGTGGCCAGCTCACATCAGTCCCATCCTGCAACCCACATTTCCCATCATTGTCCCGTTCAGGGGACCTACACCCACCAAAGCCACCATTTGTAAATTTTACAAGTGGATTTCAGTTGACGCTGCTCTCCAGCAAGGCTGGCGGCTAAGGCCTTCTGTCTCCATCAGACACCCAGGCGAAAGAGCATTCATCTGTACCTTACACAGAACTCCTGTGCTCTCAAAACGATAAAATGATAAAACGCGCTTGGTAATGAAACCTGGGGGCCCATAACTTCAGCTGGCTCTAATCATCACAAAGCTCGCCAGGATTTTGTTGTTGCTGAAGGATCATCACTGTGAGTATCAGTTACTATTTGGACTGGGGATATGCGGATCTGCTGCTTAAGAGAGATTTCCAGTGGAGAAAACGCTGTATCAATCATCTCTTAGGAGCTGCGCCCTTACCTACCCTGAGACGCAGCGCATACGGAGGGAGACAGTTCATCAGGCCCTCAGATCTCTGCCTTGATGAAGACACACATGACCCGCTTTACCTCCCTGGCCCCACCACTGCCACTGCATCCTCACGTACAGCCTTTTTGCTCAGCTCCATCGAGATCTGAAGCCACACATTCTTCCTCCCGGGAAGCCGGGAGATGCTCCAGGAAGCCAGCAGTTAGTTGGCTCCCAGATCCTTCTGCTCTTGCCAACCGACCAACTAACACCAATCTCCTCCATCCGGCCCTCGTAATTAGACGGTGGAGCCGATACTTGGAATGAGCACATCCAAGTTTAAAATACACCCGAATGAATCTCCCAGAGAAAAGAACATGATCCAGTCCACGGTGTCAGGAAGATACAGTAAAATTGATTTTTATTGTTCCAAGCAGATTTATGTTCTCATTACCTACAACACTTGCACAGGATAAAGCAGCAGGCGTGAGAGGGCCCGCTTTCCATAGAGTGGATCTCATAAACTGTATTAAGGATGTGCGCATTATACTTACACATTTTATAGTAATGTTTTCTTAACAGCAGAGAGCACTTTCATTTAATATTAATAGAACAGATGTTTGGCAGAAAGTGTGGAAACCATGTGAGTTTTATATGCTGGTGGAAGACGGTGCCTCCCTCTACAATGTCCTCTAAGGAGCGAGCATCTGTCCAGCCCAGAGGGACAGCCTGTGACAGAAACCCAGGCAGGCTGTCCACATCCTCATTCCTTCATCTTTTTTTCACAGCCTAAATGAGGGCAAAGTTGGGAGAGTAGAAATCCCGCTCATGGAGAGCAGTTGGGCAGGAGGAAGAGGTTTTTGGGTGCCATTGTACAGTAGGAGGGTGATAAGGAGCAATTACGGACGACGGGCTGGGGTGCAGCCCGGTGGCAGAGAGCTTGCTGGGGTGCACAAGGCCTGGGTTCAATAATTCCCAGCACTGGAAAATCTACATTCCTATCAGCCTAGAAAAACTAGAGGAAAGTAATTTGAGTGTTTTCACCATAAATGTTCGAAAAGATAAATATGTTTAACCTGATTGAAATACTACACAAGGGGCTGGGTGGTACAGCGCCTGCCTAGCACATGTGAGGCACTGGGTTTGATCCCCAGCACCACATTTAAAAAACAAAATAAAGGTTTTAAAGGCTGGAGTGATGGCTTGGCGGTTACAGCACTTGCCTGGCATGCGCAGGGACACAGGTTTAAAACCTAGCACCACGTACATAATGAAGCGTTCAGCACCAAAGACCATGTGAAAAACTAAAATAAAAATATGAAAATTAATTCTCTGTTTCTCTCTCTCTCTGTCTCTCTCTCTCACTGGCCCTCTCTCTGTAAATAAAGGTCTTTAAAAAAGAAATCTTTAAAAAGTACTGACAATGTGTTTTTAAAAAACAATCTAACTTTTGCATTTTTATGTATCAATTAAAAAAGAAAGTTAAATTTTAACTTAAAAAAAGTAGTTGGACATGGTGGCTCATGCCTGTAATCCCAACAACTCGGAAGGATGAGGCATGAGGCAATAGGATCATAAGTTCAAAGCCAGCCTCAGCAACTTGGTGAGGTCCAAGTAACTTAGTGACCCTGTCTCAAAATAAAAAGGGCTGGGATGTGGCTCAGGGGTTAAGCACCCCTGAGTTCAATCCCAGGTATAAAAAAAATAAAAAATGAATAGACAAATAAATATGAAAAGATTAATTCTTAAAGCCTAAGATGTCTTATCAGATTATACATTTTAGGGCTGGAGCGATGGCTCACTGGGTACAGCCCTTGCCTAGCATGTGCAGGGACGAGAGTTCAAACCCCAGCACCATCTACACAATGAGGTGTTGGATCAATGAAGGCCATGTGAAAAACTAAATAAAGTTGATTCTTTCTCTCTCTCTCTCACTGTCCCTCTCTTCTATCTTTTTTCTTTCTTTTCTTTTCTTTTTTTTTTTTTTGAAAAGAGAAGGACAGTGAGAGAGAGAGAGAGAGACAGAGACAGAGACAGAGACAGAGACAATCAATTTTTATTGTTTTTCACATGGCTTTCATTGCTTGGGCACTTAGCTGTGTACCTGGGTGCTAGGGTTTGAACCCGTGTACTTGGGCATGCTGGGCAAGTGCCTTAACCACCGAGCCACCGCTCCAGCCCCTGTCCCTCTCTCTTTAAAAAAAAAAAAAAAGATTACACTTTTTAAAGGTGGAAATGATAACTCTTTATAAGTATTGATGCAGGAGGGGAGAAGGAGGGAGAATAGGGTGGGATCTAGGGAGACAATCAACCATGTAGCATGCTCCTTACCTCTCTAAGAATCCAATAATCCTTGTGCAATCATTTAATCCTTGGAAGTTCACAATCTAAGCATTAATATCGATTGAAGGGCAAAATGTAGACTAGTCTAGAGACCAGGGGGTGGGCAATGTGGGGGTGATTATGGTTTAAGATCATATGCCTAACACATGTTGCTTTGTATGCCTTTATGATCATACCATAAATCAACTCCTTAATTTAAAAAGTATTGATGCAAAAAATATTAGTAAAAACCTATATCTTTTAAAAGCCAAAATAAGTCAAGAAATCCTAATTAGCCAAGTTTCTAAAGATTAGAAAGTATGAGGAGAATCACACTTCTTTCTTATTGGCCCCTCTACTGGAAATAACTTTAATTTTGAAGTGGGATATAGAAATAGTTTTTGAGCATGTGAGTTTACCTCCAAAGTAAATCATGGCAAAATTCGTAGTTTAGGGGCAAGAATGGAGCTGCTCATAACTATGAACTTTTTATTTCATTTATTTATTTTTGCAAACTCTATTTTCGTGACTGCGAGTCAGCATTCCAATCCAACAATCAGCCCAGTACTCTCTCTCTCTCTCATCAAAATAAAAAAGCAACTGGCTGAGTAAATTTCCCCTTGGCAACCTCTTGTTCAGACAGATATAAGATATTTGAAATGTGCAGAGATGTTTGTTCCATAATACCCCAGAAGATTTGACACTTGGCTTGTCCTGGACATACTCTATAAATAAAAATGAAAACCCCACACAGGTAACACAGAGCCCTCCCGGCTCCCTGGCCTTCCAGGCAGATGAACATCTAATAAGATGTTGCAGCTACAAGTCAGGCAGATGGGAGATTGGAGACAGGAAGGTCAGGACTCAGCCTTGCCGGCAACATGGAAACTCAGACAGCCACAGGAGGTTAAAGGGTTGGATGCAATCCGGCTTTGAGGAGTGGCTGCTGGTAGCACTGATCAGAAGGGGGTCCCAGGGCACCAGTGTTTTAGCTCAGTCAAGGAAACATTCGAAAGACCTGGCAGCCCCCATCCGGAAGTGGTTCAGGAGGTATATGGAATTGATGGATGGTTTGCTGTGTTCACAAGAATCCAGGGGACCAACCCCCTCCAAATTTGTCACTCTGCATGAGGACCTTTAATCCGAAGGGACTCGAAAGCCCCCTGTCAATTACCCTGATAACCTGGCCTTGGGTGGACAAATTACTGGGGAATTGATTGCTGTATGTGACACTAAGCAGGTACCGGGGGGCTCGGTGGACATTCAGTAATGCTCTTAATGAATGGGAAAATAAGTAAATGAGCCAACGCAAGGACACCTGCTTCCTCGGAGACACTGAGTGCATGCTCCAAAGGAAACGTGTACATAGCCAAAACCCCCTTGGAGAAACCCTCAGATGGGCCAGAGAGCTCAGGACGAATGCTACATCCTGCATTCGCAGGCCCGGTCACAGGCTTTAGACCATGGCTTAGAAGGGCCATGTCACAGTCGTCTACAAACAAAATATGATAGACCAGGTGGCTTAAGTATCAGAAAGTCATTGGTCACCGGTCTGGGGGTCAGAGGTTCAAGATCAAGCTATCAGCACAGTTGGGTTCTGATGAGGGCTCTCTACCTGGCCTGGAGACGGTTCCTTCTCACTGTGCCCTCCTCTGGCCTTACATATGTCTCTTGTGTCTCATGAGGGCACTGGTCCTATCGAGGAGGGCGCCATCCTCAGACTTAATCACCACCCATAGGCCCCGCCTCCTGACCCACCATCCCGGAGACTAAGACTTCGACACACGAACTGGGAGAGGACACGCACATTCAGTCCATGGCAGACCAACTTTCCATCCGCAGGAGGACAGCCCCATTTCCCTGGCTGCGCCCTAACAGATGGAGGAATTGTGCAGCTTTGAGACCCAGCTGCACAAAGCAATCAGCTTAAATGCTGAGTCCACTCTGCCCAGCCAGAGGCCCAGGTACTCCCCGCCTCAAGCTGCGCCCAAGGTCCTGCATGTTTACATTGTATTTTCTTATCCCCCTACCCACCTGCCCTCTTACTTTCATGTCATGCTTTGATGATTAAATTCCAGAAGTTTAAATGACAACCAGAGAAGATTGCAAGTGGAGCTGTTCAAAATTTGACAGCTGTAAGCGTCCTTCGCCCCAGGTATTGATTGCTATTCCAGGTCCAGGGCACTGGGCACCTGTCCATGCTGGCTGTGGAGCCTGCCAAGCTCCTAGAGAGGAGGATGAACAGGTAATGCCTGGAAGCCAAGGATTTCAAAGGAACGGTGGATGAGACTTGCTCCCAAAAGGTAGGAAGCTTCCACCAGATGAATAATGGAATGGTCTTCAATAATCCATTGGTGCATATTAAAAATTCCAACTATTATATAAAATATGAAGACATGGAAAATAGTCAGGCTATGTTTTGGGGAAAGGGAAGCAGGCAGTGGGGATCTCCCTGGAACCCACCAACTTAGCCACACGTACACTAGTACCCACAGCACCTAAACCCTGCCTTGATCCAACTTCCTTCCCCAGACACGACCCCATTCCAATTGTCTCCTCCCACCTCTTCTTCAACCACCAGTATAGTCATTCCCTTTATCCACAGGGGTAGGTTCTGAGACCTCCAAGGGGAGCAGGACATTTCAGATAGCATGGAATACTATGCATATAAACCTACAGTAAATTTTAATTCATTGATCAGACACAGTAAGAGATGAAAACTGATCTCTATTAAAATGGAGCAATTTTTTTTTAAAGAGAGGTACACTAGCACACTGTTGGTAAACTGCAGACTGGTACAGCCACTCTGGAAAGCAGTATGGAAAATCTTTAAAAACTTAGGGAGGATCCACCATATGACCCAGCTGTCCCTCTACTGGGTATTTTCCCAGAGGAGTTAGAATCAGCACGTTACAGCAACACAGCAAAATCGATGTTCATAGCAGCTCAATTTACAATAGCTGAATTACAGAACCAACCCAGATGCCCCTCACTGGATGAATGGACCCCAAAAACTGTAGTATATGTATACCATGGAGTTCTACTCAGCAATTAGAAACAACAATATTGCAGGCTTTGAAGGTAAATGGGTGTTGATGGAAGAAATCATGTTGAGCAAAGTTAGCCAAACCCAGAGAGTCAAGGGTCGAATATTTTCATTCATTTGTGGAGGCTGGGGATAAACCCAGGCCTGTGTAAAAGATGGTCAACTGTATTAGACTCAGCAAAGGCGTAGCAACACATAATAGAGGGCAACCATAGTCATGTAGCAGGGGGAGAGGAGAGGGGGTTGGTGAGAGAGGGGAGAGGGAGGTAGAATAGGGAAGGATCTAGGGGGACAATCAACAATGCAGCATATCCCTGAGCATCCAAATAATATTTATACAGTCATTTAATTCTGGAAAATTCACAACCTAAGCATTAAGCTTTTATATAGTGTGTAGAGGGAAAATATAGAAGGTTCAAGAGACTTGGGTTTGGGTGATGTGGGGGTGATCTTGTTTAAGGATATATACATAACATATTGCTACTTTATATGCATTTATGATCATACAATAATTCAACTCCTTAATAAAAAATTTTTTAAATATTGACAATCAAAGAGAGAGAGAGAGTGAGAGAGAGAGAGAGAATCAATTTTATTTAGTTTTTCATCTGGTTTTCATTGCTCAGACACTCTGTTGTATGCCTGGTGCTGGGGTTCGAAGCCAGATCCTTGCACATGCCAGGCAAGCGCCATAACTGCCGAGCCACCACTCCAGCCCCAAAATGGAGCAATTATAACAATATCCTATAATAAAGTTATGCGAATGTGGTCTTCCTCTAAAGATAGCTTATTTTACTGTGCTCACCCTTCTTGTGACTCCATGAGAAGATGAGATGAAGTGAGATGAACGAAATGGGTAAGCATTATGAGTCCTCCACAGTTGGTCTGATAACTGTGTGGCTACTAAGTGATTAACAGGAGGGTAGTGCATACAGTGTGGATACGCTGGACAATTGGATGATTCACATCCCAGGACCAATGGAATTTTCCAGATCTCATCTGAATAGCAGTGGCGACTCTCTTCCTGGTCTCTTTCTTTCAGCCTCTGGGATTCCATATTCTAGAACAGTGCTTGGCACATAGAAAACAGTCTATGATTGTTTATTGAATATAAAGTAGAAAATAAAAAACAAAAACCCCCCAAAAGTTAAAATTTAAAAAATGTGGGAAAAGACACCAGAAAAACAAAATGCTTTCATTGTAAGACATCGTGTACTGAAAGGGATTTTATAACCTTACATTCAGTTTAAGGAAAAATACAGGTGCTGGAGCAGTAGCTCGGTGGTTATGGCACTTGCCTGGCATCCGTGAGTACACGAGTTCAAACCCCAGCACCACGTACACAACAAAGTGTCCAAGGAATGAAAGTCACCAGAAAAACTAAATAAAGATTGCTTCTCTCTCTCTCTCTCTCCTCTTTCTTTAAAAAAAAAGAAAGAAAGAAAAATATATACCCAAGCACCCACTACCAAGCTTAAAATAAGAACATGACCTGTCCGTTTGATGTCTTCACTGAGGAACTCTCACCCATCACAGCCTCCTCTTCCCCCGCAAAGTTTATCACTATCCCTAATTTGTGTTAAACACCTTTCTGTTTTTCTTTTTTCTTTTTTTTTTCAGGGCTGAGGACCGAACCCGGGGCCTTGCGAGTGCTAGGCAAGCACTCTGCCACTGAGCTAAATCCCCGACCCCGCTTCTGCTTTTAACATTTTCCACACATTTCTGTGTCCCTAAGTGCATAATCATACACATACGTAATACACAGATGTATGCATGCATAAGGCGCATAATCAATGTTTCTTCATTCACCTTTTTAAAAAAAATGTTTTGCACATACAACTAGTGGTAATAGTCATCCCCAGAGTATGGGTGGCTTTTGACTTTCCCTTTCTTCTTTTCTGAGTCCTCCAAAGTTTTTCTAATGAGCATGCATTGCTTTTGTGATAGAAAATAATGAAATCCAGAGAGCTCCAACATGGCCTCACCGTGAAACAGGAGGCGCACCCGTTCACGAGGCAGAGAAATATCGTTTCTGCCCGTGTGTCCCCGTGTGGCTTATTCTCAGAAGAAGGTTCAGATTTGTTGAATGGGTAGAGAAGCAAATATTGCTTAAATGAATCTCGAGAACGACGTGCCCGGGTGGCTGGCTGAGTTGAGACATGGAATCTGCTCCCCAGATGAGGCCCCCAGCGTATGGCAGCTGTTCCGTGCACAATTTGTAAAACCCACCTGACGGCTGGGTGGTCTGATATTATTGCAGGGATTCATCTCTTCTGTTATTAAAGACACCAACCGGCCTATTTTATACCGCTTGCCACTGTCAACGTTACTCGTCCGCTTGGATGAGGGGTGTGGGGACAGTGAGCTGGAAAGCCACTCGGGACCCTGTCTCTGTCCACCCTGACCCCTGACATGCCCATGTGCTGGCTGAGGAGGCTCTGAGCCCAGCTCCCTGAGTCTGGAAGTTTCTGCCCTGAATGTTGCTCATGTCCATATCTAAAGGGTGACAGTGACCTGGGGGTCACTGAGCCCAACTGCCTGAACATCCTAGCTCCCTGCATTAAGCTGGTGACCCACACAGGCTCCCTCACCTCTCAGAGCCTCCACTGCACAATGGAGATGAAAAATAAACCAGGCTGGGGTGTAGCTCAGTGACACCGCACTTTCCTAGCATGCACAAGGACTTGGGTTCCATACCCAGCACCGCAGAACAATGGTTTTAATTAATTAATTGAAATTATCATCATTGCCATCACGATCACCCTAACAGAAGACTCTTCCCTTGGAACAGCATCTGTACCAAAGGAACTCTGAATATTGATCAGTCTTTAGCCTCTGGTCTCCAAGGCCACCGTTTAAGAAGTATCTAGAATCTTATGCACCTAGTATCGCGGGCACCTACACATTCACACACACAGAGATCTACACGAACACACGCACACACTCGCATATGCGTGCCTACAACACACACCATACACACACCACACACAGATACCAATCCATGTGCCAATGCAAACACGCGCGTGCACAGATGGGCACACACACGCGCGCACCAGGGAGGCCTGCTCACCATCTCTCCTGGACATCCTCTCCCCGGCCCCAACTCCTTAGCTTCCTGCTTTGTCCCAGGACAAATCGATGGATGAGCCTCTCCCAGCGCGAAGTCTCAGAACCACTGTATCAGGATCACCTGTGGATTTCAGAGTGCAAAAGAAATCATGCTAAATTCAATGCGCCCTGGGTAGGATCCTGGAGCAGAAAAAAGACAAGAGTGCCCTCCAAGTCCACTCTGCCGTTTAGTTCACGGCACTGAGACCGTGTTGACTCCCAGGTTCGATCATCGTCCTGTGGCGAGGTCGGATGTTAACTGGGGGGAAGAAGAGGGAGGGGATATAGGAACTCCAGACTCTTTGCAGCTTTTCCTCTGTTTCCAATTATCTCAAATAAAAAAGTCCCTTTTAATCACCTTCGGTGTTTTCTTTTTTAAGAGAGAGAGAGAGAAAGAAGGACATGAGAGAGATTTTTTTATTTTTATTGAGTTTTTCACATGAATTTCATTGCTCTGACACTTAGTTGTGTATGTGGGTTGCTGGGGTTTGAACCCATGTACTTGTGCATGCTGGGCAAGCAATGTAACCACCGAGCCACCGCTCCAGCCCCACCTTTGGTGTTTTTAAAAAATACGTACACCTGAGCCCATGACCTACCTGTGCAACAAGAAACTCTGGGGTAGGCTCATGGTAGCTCTGTTTTTTAAAGACACTATCTGCAAATTCGGACATCTTCTGAGGTACTGGGGGTTAGGATCTCAACAGGTGAATGTGGAGGGAACACAATTCATCCAGTCCTAGTTGATCCCCTTGACGCAGACGCTCCAGCCATCCCCGGGGGGCATGTGTGCTCTGCTCCCAGTGTGACCCCTGGGCACTCTGGATAGAAGGGAGACCTCAGGTAGCCCCACCACCACTCCCAGGCCCCATTCCCCTAGATGGGATTTCAGAGTGGCTGGCAGATCCATCCTTGGGCCAGCCCGGGCTTGGGAGCCAAGGAAGTGATCAGTCCTAGAGGCCAGGACAGAGGAGAAGGGTATGGCGTGGCTGTGCGGGGGCTGCACAGGCGCTGGGAGTCAGCGAGGGGCTGCTGCTCTCTCTTGGTAACCAGCATCCATCTGGGGACTTCATCGCTTTCAGCCGCTCACTTATAAGGGCCAACCAGGGCCAAATGCACCAGCCCAGCACCAGTCAATAGAACTATGCTGAAAATGTCCCCAACTGTGCCGTCCAATGCATCAGCCACCTGTGGCTCCTGAGCACTTGAAACGTGGCCAGGGTAACGGAGGAGATGGATTTTAATTTAAACAGCCATATGTGGTCAGGACTGCCAGATGGACATGAGGTTCCACAGTTTTGTATCCCTTCTGTGTGCTTTGCACAAACAAGAGCCATGCATTTTTCCTTCGACACCAAAATGCGTCCAGACAGGTCACTGCAGGGGAGGAGGGGGGTGATTCGGATGGAGGGAGAAAGGTGACAGACGCTAGGTGGCTTCAGTGACCTAGTGACCCTGGGTGCCAAGAGTCTTCCCCAAGGAGCAATCCAAAATAAAACGGGACACAGATGCGTTGTAATCTGAGGCTCCGAATACTCAGGCCCTCTTGCCACCCCTCCCGTTCCCACGCCTGCATCGCTGGAGGTGGCCACAGCTCACATGGGCCCATGCTGTGTCCTCGTTGCTCTGAAACCAGATTGGAATTTATATACAGAGCAGAAATGCTCAAAAAGAAGGCAGTCAGGGGCTGCTACGAAAATAAATGGACGGCCGCAGCCTATTCAGAGAGGGTGCCCTCCTTCAAAGCTCACACAGCATCTAGGACCTGGAGAGAGCAGAACCTCCTTTCTCATCAAGGCCAGGCCAGGGCGGGCTTGGTCCCAGCCACAGCAGACTCTGTCCTTCCAAGGCGGGCAGCAGGATGGCTGAGCCAGCTTCTGTGTTGGGTGCATTGGCCCTAGAAGTCAGATCCAGATAGTGAAAGCCCTGTGGCTGGCCCCCTGGATGAAGGGGCAGGCCAGCTGGAACTGCCTGACCTTTTTATGGGGCAATAAAAGGACCAGGAAGCCCAGGCAGAGACAGCTCCCAGGCTGTAAATGCTTGGCAGGAGTTGGGACTCACCCCACTGGCCTGTCACCGTCACCGGGAGCATCTGTGGGAAAATGCTGTGCCATCTTTTGTTAGAGAGCCTCCAGTTTAGAGGGGACAGTGTGAGATGCACCGGAAGTGTTCGGCACTGTCCTAGAGAAGACCCAAACCCTGAACACTAGGAGGTCAATTCCTGGAGGTGATCCCAGGAACCATGGCAGGGAAACGGGGAAGCAAGATGGGAATATGTTTTGGATGGAATTGTGCCCGCCCCCAAAACTCATTTGTTGAAGCCCTGACCCTCTATGTGATTGTCTCTGGAGACAAGGCCTTTGTGGATGTGATTAAAGTTAAACAAGTTCGTGTAGGTGAGACCTTAATCCCACAGGACTGGTGTCCTTATAAGAAAAGACACCAGCTGGTGGCACATGCCTGTAATCCCCGCAAGTCAGGAGGCTCAGACAGGAGGATCGCAAGTTTGAGGCTGGCTTCAACAACTTAGCAAGGCTCTAAACAACTTAGCAAGAACTGTCTCAACATAAAAAATAAAAAGGAATGGGGATGTGGCTTAGTGGTAAAGTACCCCTGGGTTCAATACCTACTAACTCCTTTCCCCTGCAAAAAAGAAGAAAGAAAGAAAGAAAGAGAAAGAAAGAAAGAAAGAAAGAAAGAAAGAAAGAAAGAAAGAAAGAAAGAAAGAAAGTGAAAGAAAGAGAAAAGTAAAAGAGACCAGAGTGCTCTGGTGCACTCGCTCCCCGCACCCGCGCCCCTCTTCTCCATACATTGGGACAGGTCGTAAGAGGACGCAGGAAGAAGGCGACCGTCTACAAGGCAGCAAGAGAGCCCTCACCAGGAACCAACCTTGGCAACGCCTTGAACTGGACTTTCACCTACAGATCTGTGAGACAGTAAATTTCTGTTGCTTAAAGACACCCAATCTGTGGTTCAGCAGCCCTGAGTGCCCTGAGAAGGTAAGCCACAGGGGATATGGGCAGGCGCCTGCAAAATTTGCAGCTGGCAGCCACGCCGAAGTGTGAGGCGTGTGAGAGCCACAGTGCCCAGCAGAAGAGAGCTTGATCAGGGGGCCAGGTGCAGCAGCGTGGGCAGGTGAAGCACCCAGGGTCTAACGACAGCAAATAGCTGGTCCCAGTCTGGGCCATGGGACAGACCTGCCAATCA
Source organism: Aplodontia rufa (assembly GCA_004027875.1). Classification (NCBI taxonomy): domain Eukaryota; kingdom Metazoa; phylum Chordata; class Mammalia; order Rodentia; family Aplodontiidae; genus Aplodontia; species Aplodontia rufa. The sequence continues at coordinate 17,881 of PVKS010033145.1, forward strand.
GCAGGAAAATGTCAAAATGCAGCCGGCGGAGGGGGACGGTCGTATGGTCGTATGCTCCCAACTTTCCTCCCAAGTCTCATCCGTGGCTTAGGCGACGGAGCGGAAGAAGGCTTCGGTGCTGTGCTGGTAGAGGTTCGACAAGCAGCTCTCTGGTGCAGAGGATCCCTGATTCGTAGCAATTGCTGAGTACTATAACATAGATATTCCCACCGAGGCCTATTTTCAAGCTACTAACATGACACCAACCAGCTGGGTAGATTCCTGAAAGTCTAACAAATGCTCTTAGCAGTCAGTTCCAGCCATTGGATGAAGGCGTCTTTATTTTATTTATTTATTTACTTAGGTACTAGGAATTGAACCTCGGGGCACTCAGTCATTGAGTCACATACCAAGCCATTCTTATTTTTTTTTTTATTTTGAGATGGGATCTCACTAAGTTGCATATGTCCTCACCAAGTTGCTGAGGCTGGCCTTGAACTTGTGATCCTCCTGCCTCAGCCTCTCGAGTCTCTGGGATTACAGGCATGAGCCCAGCTAATAATGGCGTCTTTCAAGGAAGCAAGAGATAATTATGATGATCACAATGAAGACCCAGCTGATTGAATAATGATACCAGTTCTATGAAGCAGGTGTCACAATGGTGCCCTTGTTGAAGAGTGTACCAAGGTCCAGAAAATGCTATTACTAGGTTCACAATGACCCAGCTGAGAAGTTCCAGAGCCAGGATCTGAACCCGGTCAGTCCTATCTCACAATCTGTATCAGCCTTCACTTCTTTACACAGAATCCCCTAGAATTTTACATGTTCAAATGGGAGCTGTCCAAGTTCTTGAGTTCTTCATCGGCCAAGGTGCCTGGAACTCAAGAATGAACCAAGGAAAAGAAGGGAAACTGAGTCCATAGAAATGATCTGCCAAGGCCACAGCATTGAGCAGCTGAGCCCGGATCAGGACCCAGGGCGCTGCCTTCCCTGCCTCCCTCCCCCCACCACACACACACCCACCTGTCACCTTCTCCTGGGGCTGGGGCACTGTGAGGACCTGGGGTTCCACAGAGGAGACCTCGTCCTGGGGTCTCAGCACAGAGAGAGCATTCAACCCCACGGTGCTAAGAGGACCCAGCTGGGGACAAGCCAACACTCCGGGACTGCACAGGGCGCGGGAGATAAAACTGTCATCTCTGAGACTTGACATCGATCATCACAGGGCTAAACTGAGAGCCAGAACGGCCTACATCTCCCCCGCCATCCAGCTTTCCCCGGCCCATGAAACTTGTGTTATAACCCGTGATGTTGTCACGGAAGAGAAATTAGTGTTTGGTCGCTGCCCCTGGTTCCTGGAACAGAGCTCCTAAGCCCTGGCGATTTCCTGAGCAATAAGGCGCGGCTCGCACCTTAGTTCTCAGGGTCAACCTTTGACCCTGGGTCCTTGAGCTGCTAATCCCTACCTTGGTGACCGGAGTGCCTTTGGTTCTAATGATGTCACTCCCGGAAGGCAGGAGGAGCTGGAGCCCACAGCCCATCACTGTGCGGGGAGAGGGGCGCACAATGGAACCCGAGGTCAGGCAGGGCAGGGGGATACTGATTTATATCTGGGCAGTGGGGGGCACCAGCAAGACTCACCAACGGCTCATGAGTAGCATCTGGAGTTGCAGAGGGGACAGTCTTACGGAACTCAGCCTGTGACATCGGAGGACACCCAGGTGGTGTCTGCTGGAGAACTCGCCACTGGTACATAACAGTGTATCATATAACTAATAGCATAATAGCTAATAATAACTGCAACTTAGTTATTAGTTATCAGGAAGAAATTTCAATACACTTTGGTCACAAAATTGTTTTGCATGTTGATGTAATAGAAGGAATTTTTTTTCCTTTCCTGTGACACAAATCTCCAACGTTTTTCCCAGTGTGCAACCCCAACCACCTCCTCGATCTGACTCACACACCAGGGCAATGTTTCCTCTGTCCTAAGTCACCAGGGCCAGGGACCAGACCACCCCTATCACCGATTCCACCTGCATTATTCAAACTGTCCAGCCCAAGGCTGCGTCCCTGCCCTGCCTCACCTCTGCCACAGAAAGCACAGCACAAGCTTTTTATTCTTGAGAGAGAGAGGGACAATGAGAGAGAGAATCCATTTTAGTTAGTTTTTCATGTGGCTTTTGTTGCTCCAATACTTTGCTGTGGATGGTGCTGGGATTCGAACCTGCGTCCTCGCAAGTGCCAGGCAAGCATCGTAACTGCTGGGCCACCCCTCCAGCCCCTGCACAGGCTTTTATGAAACTGAGGGAAGCCCAGCGCGAGGCACCTGCTCTTGGTTCCCAAGTGTGTCCCCTCTAGATGCCACCTGTTCCTGGTCTCTTGATTTTAGCGGACTACAGCTAACACCTCGGATGTGTGGGTCACCTCTAGTCATCTTCGCCAGATCTCAGTAACCTCCTTTCCCCACACCTCAGTCCATCAGGGTCCCCAAACCCAGTCCTTGGGGAGGCGGATTTGAGACTTGGGACTCCCACCTCCTCACCTGACCGCTCAGGATTAAGCTGTTTGGCAGGACTTGAAGTTTCTGGGATTGGCCACCTGTGCTGTGGGCAAGGCCGGCTGGTTTGGTGCAGCTCTTTGCACACGACCACCTCCTGACCCACTCTGCTGCTACCCCTGCGGCCCTGCCTGGGCTGCGGCGCGTCCCATTTCCTGGGCAACTATGAGTGGCATTTGGGCTTCCTTTCAATGGCATTGCCCTCTCTCCATCATTACTCAGACACCTCTATCACTGAAGGCCCAAAACAGCTGCCAAAGCCAGGGGAAGACAAGGTCACAAAATAGAAAAAAGCCCTCGCAAGAGGTGAGGAATGGCAGGCGTGGTGGGGAACACCTGTAATCCCAGCAGCTCTGGAGGCTGAGGCAGGAGGATCACAAGTTCAAAGCCAGCCTCAGCAACTTAGCGAGGCCCTGTCTCAAAAATAAAAAAAAAAACTAAAAAGGCTGGGGATGGGGCTGGAGCGGTGGCTCAGTGATTACGGCGCTTGCCTGGCATGCCCAAAGACGCGAGTTCAAACCCCAGTACCACGTACGCAACGAAGTGTCAGAGCAACAAAAGCCATATGCAAAACTAAAATAAAATTGATTCTCTCTCTCTCGCTCCATCTCTCACTGTCCCTCTCTCTCTTAAAAAAAAAAAAAAAAGATTGAAGATGTGACTCAGTGGTTAAGGACCCCTGGGTTCAATTCCTGGTACCAAAAAAGAGAGAGAGAGAGAGAGAGATGGGGAATGCCCCAGCCTGCTGGATGTCACTAAAAGCCAGGTGAGTTGACCCAAAGCTCTTGTTGGATGGGCCCAGAGCTCCGTGGGGACTTTGCGGAGGCAGCAGAGGAAAAGCAAGCTTGGGGAGGAAGAGAGTTGGGAGGTTGAGACCCGCTCGTTCGAAGTGGGAGCTGCTCGCGAGGCGGCCGGTGGGGCACCTTCTCACCCGGGCTGAGCCACCGCCTTCCAGAAGGCCATGAATGGCTGATGAAAGGTGCCAGTCGGCCCACAGACCTGGGGCCCCTTCTATTTCTGATTCCTGTCTTTTCCGGGGGCTGCTCGGATGGATGCAGAGGAGGCAGCCCCTGGTATAAATAGCAGGCTCCCTGCGCGTGTGAAGCTCTTTAAACCTCCTTGCCGGGTTCTCTCCAGCTGTTAGCCCAGGCAGTGGGCAATGGAACCCACGGAGCAGGGGCTCCGCTCCCTTTTGTAGAGAAGGGAGCCGTGAGGTCAGCTTTGGAGAGGGTGGGGCTGTCCTGATTCTGGCTGCTGAGAGGTCACGGAGAGAGGAGAAGGGCAGGGAGGCAGGGGGCCGGTTGGAGAGATCCTCTGTTACAGCCCTTGGCACTTTGTGTGGCTGAAACATAGACACTTTTTTTTTTTTTTGGTGTTTTTTTAATTGTTTTTTGGTACCAGGGATTGAACCCAGAGGTGCTTAACCACTGAGCCACATCCCCAGCCCTTTTTATATTTTACTTGGAGACGGGGTCTCACTAAATTTCTCAGGGCCTCGCTAAAATGCTGAGGCTGGCTTTGAACGTGGGATCCTCCT